>JALHLI010000008.1:10474375-10664375 GCA_023349425.1 Anthopleura sola | reverse complement strand
TAATCTTGAAACTACAAATGTTCAAATGTTGTATGACAACGTTTTTGCAAGTAGGTGTATGTAAGTTGAGTTTCTTTGAAGTGCTATTTTCTCCCTTGCCACGAGGTTTTTTCTCGGGTTCAACGGTTTTCATCCCTCTGTAAAAGGTTTGAGTGTCGAAATATAGAATTTTGTGGTAGTGCATTATGAGCGAACCTCATGGAAGATTCCCATGCGGAGGGTGGTCGTAAAATATAGTTTTATAAAGTAGATTTGATACACACCGCATATGCCACAGCTCTTCGCACAGTTTTTATTCATGTAGATTGGGTTTATAGTGCACTCGCCCCTTACAGCCCATAAAGGACACTGGACTGGTCTGTTGTCGGAACAAACTGAAAAAAGAAGGATATGTTAATCAAGAGATTTCCATCCGTCCATCCATCCGTCCATCCATACGGTCTTCTTTGCTACTCACTTGGTTCTGTTGTTAACGCACTCAACCTCATCGTAGTAGGAATTACAGCTTCTATAAGATAAAAAAAAGCAAAAAAAGAAAAGAAAAGACTAAGGGACAAGTCATTATACGTCGCCGAGGAAAAGGCGGGGCGTGGAATCGGAGACCAATTGTTGCAACATTTTCCTTTCTTCATGATCGCCCCTTACTAGTGGTAGCCGAATTCCCTTCAGTTCTTTGAAAACCAAGGAATCGCCCCTAAATCGAGGGTCTCAATGTGGTGGTAGTTTTTTCGGTTAACGATGAAAATGTTGGCCTTTAACTTTTACGGCTAACAGCTAATTTTTTGCCTGTTACGGTTACCAAAAATCTTAATAACTAATTTACATGTTAAAAGAGTTAATGATTGTTGAAAAACACATTCTGAGCATTCTGGGATGAATGTATAACCACCCTCTAAGTCTTCCGACCCCGCCTTTAGGCGATAAATAATTATAATGGCCGGTCCATAAACTAAAATCCCATTCTAGTTCACATTATTTAAATACGTCAGTGTGCTGCAAGCCACTCTCGACCCCATAGCCTCGTTATTACATTCCAATTGTGCATGCTCGACAAAGTGCCAGAGACTCTGGGAAACCCTAGCGCGTGGTAGCCAGAAATCTAGTTACCTTGCCATGTAACGCGCAATTGTATGTTCTAACAGCTCAAAAATTCTAGGCTTTTCCAGAGACTGAAATTATGATACCACTTACTACATTTCTTGCAGCTTCTTTTACAATGCTTGGCCATCCAGTCAGCATTCTTGGAACATTCATTAGACGATGCCCATTTTTTGCACGAAACATAATCATCCTGGCAGTCTAAAATTAAAACAATTGTAATTGGTTAGTTGACCATGGTACGTTGACATGTGAAGCCATTACCTGGACATACTAGCATTTACAGCGCTTTTTATGATTGTGCGACCTAACCAACTCCAGGCGCCTGGCATTTTGGAACTACGAGTTCATTACCATCGCGAGAGATAAAGACATTCCGATGCGAAAATGGTTGTCGAGAAAGTTCCTTGACTCGAGAGTCATTTTCATATGGGATCTTCTTTATCGCTCGCAATTGGAAAGTGTAGAAATAATAGTGGGGTCATAATAACAACAGCAACATATTTCAAGCGGAACCAACGACATATCCTTTCATGAAGTGCGCGCATAACCAGTTCATAAGCTCACCACAGAGGCCAGGATCGATGTAGATGTCATCAATGGCAATATCTGAGTATCCTGTACCATCAAGGACAGCCTCAAACGTTAACTGCAAATCAAAGATAACAGAGGCTTTCAGCAAAATTTGCAACACTAAAACTTGCGTGAAATTTTAACATCTCGGTCGCGACAAAGCAGTATTTGGCAGTGTGAGTCAAAGCGTTTCCATAACATTGAGATGCACGTGCCTACAAAAGTGAACACAAAGGCATCGGAATACTTAAATAATTGGTGTCAGCTAAAGCTTGGTTCACACTAGCGACGCAAGTATAAGCATAACGACATATGCTTAGTTAGTTAACCCTTTTAGAGTACTATCTGCGCTTGCGTATGTCGTCATGGTTATGCTTGCGTCGCTAGTGTGAACCAGGCTTGACCATAACCACTTTGTAGCGAGCTCGAGGAGAGAAGACCTTTTTACAGTTTATATATAATGAAATCATTACCGTAATCACCAACAGACGCATGATTTGTGCATTGCTCATTGCACAATTGTCTTCCCTGAAAATGGTGGTAGCTTCGGAACCTTACTACTGCGCATTCATTTCGCGCATCTAGTATTTTACCCTTTATTTGCGTTGTTTTGAAAATGTATCTAAATATTGTCT
The DNA here is from genome assembly GCA_023349425.1 of Anthopleura sola. NCBI lineage: Eukaryota > Metazoa > Cnidaria > Anthozoa > Actiniaria > Actiniidae > Anthopleura > Anthopleura sola. The sequence continues at coordinate 10,662,069 of JALHLI010000008.1, read as the reverse complement.
TAATTTGAATTCTTTTTTATAATTTAGCAAAGTATTTCGTTATTTCATACAACGTTTGAGGTAAAATGGGACGATTTTCGAAACATGATACGATTTCATTAGCTGCCTTGGTCGTTGTTTTACCCCTAAAAAATAACTTTGTGAAAATGAATTGAAAAAAAAAACTAATTCGACCTCTTTAAATCCAAAATCAATCCGAAATAGGGCTTAGGGTCTCTGGAGATTACGAAGACAATTTGACAAGTTTCTTATAACTCTAGAACCAATACGGTGACCCCCACTTTTTTCCCTTGTTTTTAACTTTAAATGACTGCGGATTTCTAAGAATATTCCTTGATTTAATTTAAGTGCCTGGAACGACCTTATACGGTTGTGTTGGCGAGCCTGAATTATTTGATCACCAGCAAATAAATAAGACTAACCCTATATCCGACTGATGCTGGAGGGTCTATATTACCCACGGCTGTCTGCCAATCATTCTTTTGACTTCCTTTTTTGTAGAAGAGATAGTAGTTTGTATTACGACCTTGTAGCTCCATCTTTAACGCCAGACTTCCGATATCCTTGCCAAACATGTGGTATGCAAATTTAATGCACTGGCCTCCTGATACGAACGGCATCCATGGTGTAGACAGCTTTGCGGTATTTCCCTTTATTCTAGGAGCAGAGGACTCTGTATACAGATAATATCCTACAAGGAGGAGAAAATTTTCTTATCTAGTAACGATAGACATATAACGGAGGCCAGCTGCCTGCCTGTTTGCCTACATACCTGCGTACCTACCAGCCTATTGACCTACCTACCTACCTACCTGCCTGCCTACCTACCTACCTACCTACCTTCCTGCCTGCCTACCTACATACCTACCTACCTACCTGCCTACCTGCCTGCTTACATACTTGCGTACCTACCTACCTATTGACCTACTTACCTACCTACCTACCTACCTACCTACCTGCCTGCCTGCCTGCCTGTCTTCCTGCCTTCTTGTCTGCCTACTTGCCTGCCTACCTACCTGCCTACTTACCTACCCATCCACCCATCCACCTACCTACCTACCTACTTACCTACCTGCCAACCTGCCAACCTGCCAACCTACCTACAGACGTACTTTCCTACCTAACTACCTAGCTGCCTGCCTGCCTAACTATCTATTTCTATAATTATTATCTTTTTATATTTTCCTACCTCCCTTCTTCCCTTTCTTCCTGCCTGGCAGATTAGGTAGCCTTATTGCCCATGAAAATATGTTACAAATGAATTTTACTCACATGTGATGGCGAGTACAGAAATCGAACCCGAAACCCAAGAAATAAGAGGCGAAGGTACTTAACAAATAATACAATTACCTTTTCCAGACGTATGATCATAGAATGGTCCAGTGTCCATAGTTTTCGTAGGTCCTTTTAGTAACTGCCAATCAAAATCATCTTGTCGGCTATTGGTCCAAACCCCCATTCGGGTATATTCAAAGTCGGTGTCATCTATGTCTATAGACACAACATAAAAAGAAAACATAACGTTAACGATAACAATAACGATGTTTTATTTTTTATTTTTACTAACTAATGCTTACCTAGGATGCATCTTTTGAGCATACATAGGACCTCTTCTTCAGCAAGTCCTTGACAATGTTTCCCCCCATGGGCAGGGGCAGGATTATTGCACTGACGGGTCCGCTTTCTGCCACCATCATCACATGTAGCTGAGCACGGCGTCCAGGATCCCCAGTTACCCCAGTGGCCATCAATGGGTACTAGAAGAAGCAATCAATCAATCAGCAAAGCAATCAATCAATCAATCAATCAATCAATCCATCAACCAATCAATCAATGATAGAATGAATAAATAAAGACTTAGGAACCAACAATTAACAACAACGGGAAACAAAATTACCGAAAGCAAGAAATATAGTTTTTGTGGACAAGATCCAAACAACAATCTCTTTATTCGTTGCGTCTTTCTATCGTTATTTATCACACCCATCGGAACCGCAACAAAACTAGACTGAGTATAAGAGGATTGGTAAAGGATTGGTTAAAATAATAGATCAAAAGCATTAAACAGATACTTGTTGTTGCCAACGTAAACTTCGGACTTTTAATTCAATCCTTTATCACTGAGGGCTGTTTTGGTGTAGTAATCTTACCGGGACACTGACTACAGCCTTGCAGCTCTTTCTGAATACCATAAACATTAGCACCAACACACTGACTGTAATCGTTTTTTGGATGATAACAATAGCGTTGCCGTGACTTTTGACAGTTTACATCACATGGCGAAAAGGAAGACCATGCTGTCCAGCCATGATAGTTGGCTGTCAATGTAAGGTGGCAAGACAAAGTTTTAAACTGAATCTTCAACGTATTTACTCCAATTCCCTTCCTCTAATTAACTAGGCTTCAATACATCCATCCATCCATCCATCCATCCATCCATCCATCCATCCATCCATCCATCCATCCATCCATCCATCCATCCATCCATCCATCCATCCATCCATCCATCCATCCATCCATCCATCCATCCAACCAACCACCCGCTCACCCGCCCGCCCACCCATCCATCCATCCATCCACCCATCCATCCATCCTTAGACGAAGTGACAAAAACTTGAGAATTCCAAGAGCCAGGACAGACTTTTATAGATACAGTTTTGCTTTTAAAGGGGCCCGGCTTTGGAATTCTCTACCTTACGACATAAAAAACTGAACAAATAATATCAAGTTTTAAAAAGAAAATAAAGTCTCTCAACTTTAGTGCCAGTAACGAGTGACAATTCCTTTTCATGGATCTGATGTTCTTATTCATAAACTGTAAATAGTGTAATTGTAATTAAGATTTTAGCTTTGTAAGTTTACGGCCTCTAGGTAGACCAACTAAAATTGTAATGTAATTTGTAGTTCATAGAGTTACCGTGTTTTAAATAAAGATTATTATTATTTTTATTATTATTATCCATCCACCAACTTACCCATCCATCCATCCACCAACCTACCCACCCACCCATCCATCCATCCATCCATCCATCCATCCATCCATCCATCCATCCCTCCACCCACCCACCCACCCATCCATCCATCCATCCATCCATCCATCCATCCACCCATCGATCGATCGATCCATCCACCTACCCACCCATCCATCTGTCCATCCATCCATCCATCCATCCACCCACCCATCCATCCACCCACCCACCCACCCACAAATCCATCTATCCATCAAGACATCCACCCTCCCACCCTCTACCCATCCATCCATACACCCACCCACCCTCCCTCCCTCCCACCCATCCATTCATCCATCCACCCCTACTACTCACTGCTACAGTCGTACAAAGCATTAATCTCGATCACATCTGTTTCACTCAAATGGCTGTTGCCAAACTCGAGTGTCGGATCATGTATAGCTTCAATGGTGGGTTTATTGTTGATAGTGAAAGCATATCGATCATAGTGCATTATGGACTTGAAGTCATAATCCTTGCCCAGATCATCGATAGTTTCCCAGCCATAACTATCAAATTGATCTCTTTCAGCTAGTGGTACAAAAGAAGACCAATTATTAACAAAATCATGCATAATAACTATAAAAGCACAACATTTTTATTTTTCAAAATAAAAAATAAAAAAAATAAAAAATTCTTCAAATAATAAATGGACGTTTATGCACGTACACTTTGCTAAACAAATAATCAATCAACAAACTGACTTTTTCAGTGAATGGGGCTAATCCAGGGGAGGGGGGCAAAGGGTGCGCAACTTAATTATCCTCCTTTTTTGAAGATACCCAATACGAAACTATGGGTGTTTTTCATTTGTCCAGAAAGACCGGTTTATGAAACCGAGAAAAGAATGGAACAGTTCAAACCAACTATACGCCTACCAACTATGAACGTGCGAATTAGAGAACTGGGCCAGAGAAATTCCTAGAAATTCTCAATTGGCTCAAACAATTCCAGTTAGTTCGTGGACAAAAGGAAATCACTCTATGTTTTCTTTCTTTGATTCTGAGGGTTGCACCCCCTGGGCTAACTTTGTGTCGTGCACGCCTCCCTGAACAAAATCCTGGATCCTCTTCTGCTTCTTGACCCAGACTTTTGATCTACTTTGGTCTCAATTGTGCAGTATCAACAGCCATCAATCTTAGCAGGTTCTAACATTTTTCTAACAAGCTAGAGAATAAAGTAACTTACAAGATGGAATATTCTCGTAGTTGACCCTCACATACTTGTCGCGATCTGGTCTTGACTGCTCATGCCAGAAACCTTTATACGAAACAATTATTCTTTGTTAGTTTCTTCCTCCCAATTTTTATCATAAGCATCATCACCGCTATCATCAACAACACCATCTTCACCATCAACAGCTGAACGAGCAACAATTTCACAAGCATTAGATCCGCATCATAATCATAATCATCATCAACATTATCACCACCATCACCGTCATCATCATCATCACCATCATCATCATCATCACCATCAATAGCTGAACGAGCAACAATTTCACAATCATTAGATCCGCATCATAACCATCACCATCATCATTATCATTATCATTATCATTATCATCATTATCATCGTCATCATCTTCTTCATCATTATCATTATCACCGTCATCATCAACATCATCAACATCATTATTTTTTTCTTCTTCAGCATAATCATTTTCATATAGTCAATGATTATAACTCATCACCATTATCATTTTCATCACCACCACTATCAATTATCATTATTATTATTGTTATTATTACTATTATAATGATGATGATGATGATGACGACGACGACGATGATGATGGTGATGAGACTGCTGATAATGATGATGATAATGATAATGTATATCTAAAAATAGCGATTGAAAGAAGCTGTCCATCACTTACCTATGGCATGTAGTAGTTCATGTAAAATTGTACCAGGTGAGGTACAGCCGCTCGATATGGACACAGTTTGTGCGCTCGGTCCACTATAATATTTGCCAATCATTGACGAACACCTACAACGGTAAAAAAAGGGAAAATATAAGCTGGGCAGGATATGGTTTTGGAAGGCAATTCCGAATATAGGCGAGAGTGGTAATTTCTGGACGTTAATGTCATCTCTCGTCGAAGGGAAATATTTTTCCCAATAACGAAACATGTACTGTTCGTAGAAGATCTGACGTAATTTCTTTTCCTGTGTTTATTTTCATAAACAGAGAAACATCAAACGTCGCGGGTCACACTTCAACGAAAACGGTTATAAAACTCTGATGAAACTGAAGGACTTTATACACATATTTTGTTTGAAACGGTACTTCCAAGAAATTGCATTGTTTATTGTGCCCTCAAGAGCTGATATGATTCATTTGTTGCTTATGAGACAAGGTTATAATTGCACTGCAATTTAAAAAAGTCTCTTTCAGGAATGAATATGCTGTATGTGACTAATTAGAGCGAGGCTGGGGCATTTTACTTTTGATCTGCAGCATATTTCAAAGACGCCCTGCCCTTTCCTACATGAGAAATGTTGTTGCTTTCTTCATTAATAATCCTTCGCCCTTACAACTTTTCACAAATATTTATGATCCTCCCCCAGAGTAAGTATGAAAAACAATGTCATTGAACCTCCCTCCCTTTGCACCAGCTCTCCCCTTCTAATTGCTGACCAGTCCCTAACAAGAAAAAGAATAGCTATGGCCCAACATGCTCTATCAGCAGACCGCCGTGGTTTACAAGATAATGCATGCACGCGTGTAGTGTATGACATTATGTACTTAGCCATGAAATCTATAAACAGGACGTACCTACCCTCTATTATTATCGAAGTATAAGTAATTTTTGTGATAATCATACGGAACAAATCGAAGGCACGTTTTTTGGTGTATTTCATTGATGGCTATCATCAGGTTTGTTTTGATATGCGCTACAGAAAGAAAACAAAGAGGGAAAAAATATATATATAAAGTTTTGTTAGAGATGTTGGATTATGTGCCATTGCAATATCGAATTTTGATCATTAAAAATAGTGTTTAGCACTTATTATAGAATAGCGGCAACCATTTAGAATTATAAGGCCTCGTACACATTCACCTGGATAAATTGGAAAACAACTTTTTGTCATCCGTTTATGCATTCTGTCCACACCAAAACGGCATTTTCGGGCACTGAAAATGATAGTTTTTGAAAGCCGGTGGAAAAATATGAAGAAAAAAAAAAGCCGAATAGCGGAATAGAGGATTTTTTGGAAACGAAATATGTGCACAGTTAACAGCATAATTAGCATTTCTGGAGCCGAATGCGACCGAAATAGCGTTTCAGCATGGACAGCTAAGACGATCCATGCACTTTGGTGTAGAAGGGAAAACTTATGCGTCGCGAAAACAGCGTTTTCAAATTCATCCAGCTTAGTGTAGACATGGTCTTATTCATATTTATTGCCTTTATACGGGTTTGATGGCCCCTCTCCTGACCCGCTCAAGACTTTAATGTATTGCATAAAAAAGATAACCCAACCATACCCATTTTAGGAGGTAATATGTACGGTATGGTTCGCGAGGTCCATAAGCTGCTTTTGGATCTGTGGGCATTCCGTTTAGTTCTGCTGCTTTTGGAACTTTTGATCACTTTGTAGGTTTCAGCATCCATCACTATGTCACCTTGGTACAACACCATGGACTCCTCTAAAAAGAAAATATCAGTAAGTATAAAGTCTTATAATCTGATAGCATGTTCTAGCGAGAACGACAACGGCGCCGAGAAGGCGACGGCGCCCGCGCATGCCATCTTGAAAACGAGCCCACATAATCGTTCAGCGTCGCCGTCCTGGTCTTGTCATCCTCATGCCTAAGGTCTCTAACTAACATCTCACATCAAGCATTATAAAGAACAATAGCCTGGATGACGTGATCATGATCGACGTAAAGACCATGAACGTGGTTTTGTCCTTATAAATAGTCCACTTCCCATCTTGAAAGGTAGCGATGCCTTTTCATCGAAGTGAGGCGAACGGTGAGCTTGCAACGATAGAGACATGTGAAGAACGGTCCAAGGTATGAAAAAAGATCTCTCTATCATTGCAAGCTCACCGTTCGCCTCACTTCGATGCAAAGGCATCGCTACCTTTCAAGATGGCGCACGAAACTTTGAGGAGGACTATTATTGGCCAAATGTTCATTTTTTATTTATGAGCTTTTGAGATAAAAAACAGAATTTTGTAGACCCCATTTTTACCTAAAGTATTGTTTATCTTTACTTAAGGTCAAAATGCTAAAAGCTTCAATTTCCACTTTTTCAGAAATGATTCCTTGCCATTTGCAACTGAATTTGATATCTTTGTATTGTGTACGTCTGCTGCAAACAGACAATTGTTGCCATTTGTTCTAAAAAGCAATCTGTGGCAGCTTTCTCAACACGAATAATCCAGAGTGCCCACGCTGACAATTTTCGCATTTGCCTGAACAAACAATTTGCAAAAAGATCCCAACTAACTACACACAGTCTAGAATATCCAGCTAATATTGAGTTATGTTTCCAAAGGTCTGAAAAATTGTTTGTAAAGTTAAGTTGTTCATTGTCTACTTACTGTTGGTATTTGCGAAAGCTGAAATAAGGAGAAACCCAAGGAAGAGAGATCATGAGTCTGTACTCAAGGACAACAGCGGTATATTCTACTAATCAGGAAAATGGTCTATATTGAAAAGAGTAAAATACTCGCCTTCTTGGTAAAGTAGCTATAGAGATCGGTCTGCTAGTTCAGTTTTAACTTCAATTTCTGGCGTTCAAGCCCACGAACGCCGTTAGCTGTTCCGAGGTTGACAAAAAACTGGGTCCAGTTGATATTTACAGTGCATTTTGGGAATGTTTTAGGGGACGAAATAGAAGCCATCTTGAACAGTCTCCCAATGCACTGTAAATATCAAGTCGACCCAGTTTAAACTCGGAACGGCCAATATGGTACTACTTGGCAAATACGTCATACAAATGCAGCAATCTCATTGGTTTAAGTTTCAATAGTCATCTAAGACTGACTCGAAACTTTTAAACAATAATTAAATTATTCTTACCTTTGAGATTGCTCGCTATCTCGGAATTGGTGTCTGTTGCTATCGCTTCTGATGCAAAACGGTGCTTTGTTGCTTCATTAGAGGCCAAAATACGTTCAAAAACACTATCATGAACTGAAAATAAAACCAGGGAAAAATATCAATCTAAAATGACTTGTGCACACAGCAGGACGTCAGAGAACACAGCAGGAAGTCGGAGAGAAAAGGAACCCTGAATTGCCCGGTAAACTGATAACCGTTACGTGTCGAAAATTGCTCGAGCACCGAGTCTTTTTTTCATCATTTTCTTCTTTAATTTTGATCTAAAAAAAAAACAAAACAAAAAAAAACCTTTTCGAGACCTTTTTAGGGTATTGGTTGCTTGGCAACCACTCAATTCATGGAGGAAATTGCCATTTTATATATGTCCCAACAGACGCTGGGATATCAATTGTCATATTTTTTACCTCACACGCTTGGAGTAATTAACAAGATGCTAAATAACCTTTAAATTGTCCAAAGCCGAATTAAATTGGGTTTTAAATTGCGAGCTGATTCTTCCGGAGGACCGTGTTAAGGGAGAGCTCTATCAATTGCCGTGAAACAACTGTATATACTTCCTATGGGAAGGCGTGTATTGACCGCCCATTCACGTTTCAGCTATATTATTTCTACATTACGTTAGGAATTTCAAACTAGTAACGTTTACACGATAATAAATGTTCGTACCGTTTTTAGCTGTTCTTGTCACACCAGCTTCACTCTGCTCCACCATTAAGACGTTCAGAAGGAAGACAAGGGCCAAACCTCTGACTAACGATCTGGCCATTTTCACGTTCACACGTCTTCGAAGATATCAACCAACACTTACTGATTCTCCACTCCCCTACTACCAACCAATATAACCGAAATCTAAATAAACAATTAAGAAAGTTGTTTTAAAGAATAATTTATCATAACAATCGAAGAATCCATTTTGATAGACGTATTTACCTTCAAGTGCTTACACAGCCAAACGTTGTAAGAACAGTAGCGACAATGTTATCTTTTTTATACACCTGACCGTTTTACATTACCCAAGAGAAACATGACCAATAATCTGCCGTGCAGCTGTTCTCCCAGATTACAGCTATTATTGCCATTACTTCCAAAGCCATTAGTCTTGAGTTTTTAAACCAGAATTATGACAGAATAAATGTATTGTTACAAGAGAGATAAACGTTTCACACAAGTAAGTTAGTCGAGCGGGCAAAAATGTCAGGTGAATGGTTAAGTACAAGAATAAAACCTTGCTTAGAGTTCATGTATTTCATTTATTATTTAGTATTCGTGCCAGCTTAGGTTGAATAACGCTTTACTGCTGTTATATTTTTCTATCGATACCATTATTCAATTACCTGAACCTTTTTACGATATTCTATTGGCTTAATTAACAAAGTTATCTTCCCACTCCAAAAGAAATATAAACATTTGAATAAGAAAAAAATATTTTTAAATGATTCTGATATAAAAGGTATCACTGGTAGTATGGGGAACTGATTGTTTGCAGGCTTGAGACAAGCATTAGCAAGTTGAGCTCTTAACAAATCGAATACAAAGAACACAAGGGAGAGATGCAGACTGAAATCAAATGAAATCATGGCAGGCCAGCTAAAGGCGGGGAGAGAGGAGGGATAAAGGGAGGCGCTTTTTATCAAATCACAAAAAAATTATCGTACGCTACAGAAATACATGCCATCATTGACACGAAATGCAAACGAAAATCGTGCAAGAAGAGGACGGGAGTTTGACATTCTTTTTTTACTTGAGTTCGCTCTTGACTTTGAGTCTCAGAGAGGACGACTTGGAGAAAGTCTATAGTTTTTAATGAGTTGTTTGTTCCACTTTTTGAATGTTTAAAGCAAATTTTTACTTTAATTTAAAAATAAATGATAGTTGATGTACTTCAGTCAAGAGTCAATATCATCACTTACTCAAGATGTCTTTTCCCACGACTTGAATGCGTTTTTTTCTCGACGTAATTGTTTTCTTAATTATTTGTTTAACGACACAACTTTACTGTTACAATAAATATGGAACAGACTGCTAGTTTCGAGATTTTTTCTTGCGTGAAGACTGAATGAAGATTCCTTGACTTGTCATATCGAAAAAATACAAATTCACTTGTGCCGATTCGTATATGATGATTGCAAAAAAAAAAAAAAAAAAAAAAAAAAAAAAAAAAACCCGGCATGGGCGGTGAATTATTTCAAGGGGATTGGCGTTATTACAAACATGGCTGTTTATTTTGTCCTTTTCACAATGACTTTCAATGGGGTTGGCTAACTACCCGCTCTTGTCCCCAACCCCCTCCCAAAGAGCAATGAATACAAGTAAATAAAAAACACCGAACAATGACTATTTAAAGAAGGAAATTCATACTAGTACATACATTTTGTAAGCCCCCGGGCTCTTCACAACTAATGAAAAAGTTACAAATGCCATTATTACTAAAGCATTATTGACTTCAAAAAGTATCAACTCAGAATGTTTAGATTTAACTGAGGATTTTAAAAAGCTTGTTTCAGGATTTATTTGGTGGAAGAATAATAATAGAATTTGAATATGATTATTCTGCCCTGTGCTGATCACAAAAATATACCAAATAATCATCTCAGCCAATCGCAAGTCACATTTGAAAGTTATAACATCATGATCCTTGTGCTCTACACCAATCACTAACTACGACCTAAAAACCTAACGTAAACAATAACGATACAAGCCACATGTAAATGATATAACATATAATTCTTCTGCTCTCGACCAATTGATAAAGTACAAAAATTAAACTTATGTACAAAATCACCATCTAAACATGAGTTCCGTTTCGTAGTCCCCTTCACAGTTCCTTGCGCCATCTTGAAAGGTAGCCGTGCCTTTTCATAGAAGGGAGTCGAAGGGTGAGCTTGCAATGATAGAGACCTTTTTTTAACACATTGCACAATTATTCACATGTCTCTATATCATTGCAAGGTCACCTCATGTCTCGCTTCGATGCAAAGACACGGCTACCTTTCAAGATGGCGCAAAGAACTGTGAAGGGGACTATTGCTCTGCTTTCATCAAAAAACAGCATCTCTTCAAAATATTTTTAGTTGACTAAAGCAAGAGCTGTTGCTGGTTTGTAATCATCCCAAGAGAATAAAATAGCAAAAGACATGGCGGCCATGTTGGATGATGTAACAGAAAAATGGACTAATGATAAATCTCTTGTTAAATTCATTCTACATGGTGGTTATGAAAACCATTAATTCAATATATATATATCACGCCTTGGGGGATTTGTGATACACAACAAATGATAAGATAATACTTCGATCTCAGTGTTTTAAGTACATCACCAAAATAGCAGAGAAGTTGGCCTATTATAGATCTGGAGGATAAATCAGTGACCGGCAATCGATTTTAAATCTAAAGATCAAAAAACAAAAAAACAAAAAAACAAAAAAACAAAAAAACAAAAAAAAAAAAAAAAGATACAAAATACAAAATCAGAACCCCATTGGGACCACTATCGATAATGATACTTCTCCTGGTAATTTGTTTACTTGGTGATCTCCGTTAGAGAAGAATTCGAATTTGAACGACAGACTCAACACCTGCCACTCTCACAGAACAACCTGTTTGAGATGGAACACTCGAATTCGGTGAAACGGTACATGCCAGATGAGTGAATTCTTTATTTTTCGGTCACTAGTCACAATAGAGTACTGCAGGTGAATGGAAGTACATCACTTGTAAGTGTCAGCCTAATCTATGTATTATTAACGAAATAAAGCATCTAGCGGGTTTTCGTGGTCCTTGAACAAGTTTGTTTAGGGATTCAAACCAAGGAGATTAGATTTCACAATGGATATTATAAGATATTTTCTTTGTTTCTGGGTCGTGTTGAATCTCTCGCGTGACAAAGGTGTAGATGGTTTCAAAGATAAAACGCTTGTAGGACCCTTGAATGCGATTCATTCAAATTCAATAGACGAGGAAGACGATGATGAGGATTTTACAAGTGGCACGAAAAAATTCGAAGAACCAAACTATTTCGACCAGTCACAAGAAACAAATAGTAAAGATATTTCATCGATCGTAAACGAGAATCTCCCAGACATTAAGGGGAAAGATGTAACTCCAGAACAAGAGATGTTAATGGCTGCTACTCAAGATTCCGATTACCAGCAGGCTAGCGTAGGTGATGTAAACGGACAAATTTTTGGTGCACTAGCTGGAAGATCATTAGGGCACACTTCGACGGCTGATAGAGAGGAAAATGGAGGAACCTCTCCTGAAGATGATGACTCTCTCAGTTCGGATCCGTTAATGTTGTTTGGGAATTTTTCTGACAGTCAGGTAGGGGATTCAGAATATCTTGATGGAGATCTTCCGGTTGGTATCAACAGACAGCGCCAACAGATACATTACCCAGATTATCACGATGCCAGACCTTTTCACATGCATCCATTCATGAAAGCTCCCATGCCTTATCCTGCAACCATCCACGTTCGTTTGCCTGGTGGTGTTAAAGTGGTACCCAAAGTTTACCCCGTCCATGAGTACAAAGATGTTCCAATACCAATGAGGTACCATAAGGTACAAAGTGTAGATCGTCCTTATTATGTACCGTACAAAGCAGGGCCTGATGTAGAAGAGACACACGTGGACGTATTTCATCCTGGTAAGAATGATGTTAACTTACTCATCTATGGGTCTTTTTGACCTAAACTAACCTTAACGCCACTCAATTTGTAGTAGTGGAAGAATTGACTAGAGTTACTCATCTTGCCTTAACTCGAGCAACGAGCAACGAAGCCTTTTTTTGGTCTAGATTGCTTTAACTCGCTGTAATTAGCTTTATCTTGTGTGGTATTAAGGGTCAATTGTTGGTTAACACATTAGAACTCGCGCAACAATGTTTCTAACTAAGGCACCGACAAATTTAAGTCCAAGAGTCAGTGGGCCTCTATGCCAAATTAGTGAAAGAAATTCAGAGATCAATGCAACTGATTTATTGCTCATGATCTATATTTCATTGTGCTCTAATGGACAGTAGAGTTTGAAAAACACTTTTATTCTTGCAAGAGTGGTAGTGTTACTAGTAAGACAGAAAATTTTAATCTAATCCACCTCCATTTCCCATAAATATGTTAAAATCACTGTATCGCTGTTACTGTCAGTATTAGTGACAGAAGCTTAGGGAGGGGAGCGGGACGGGGGGGGGGGGGGGGGGTAATTAGGTAATTGTTTGTTCGTTTACCTATTTTTGGACTCTTTTGGCCTTTTTTTGTATTGGGTACATCCCCAATTTTTGCAGAAAAAGTTTTATTCCCTATTTCGTCGCAAATGTCGCGCTTTTTTTTTTCTTCGGCGATTTTTGGCGGAGGTGCCGACCAGAACCTAGGTCCTCGCTACACCCCTGATTAGCGAGAAGGTGGACAAAAGGAAAGGTAGGAGGAGAAAGAAAAAAAAAGGAAAGATCGAAAGAAAATAAAAGCGGAAAGAAGGAAGGAATGAAGAAACGAAGATAAAAATATAAGTCTAACCGAATTTGTCGGCAAAGAAAAAATTGTAGGATTAAGTAATGGATTAAATGTAAAGTTCTACGTCTCGATCAGAAAAATACTGATTTTTTTTTTTCTGTTTTTCAAAACTAGTTAATCCTTGTAAGAATGGGGGATTGCTGTTGCACAGTAACGGAGGAATGGTTTGTTTGTGCACAAGAGATTACCAAGGCAGATTCTGTGACGGTATGTTCTGTACATGAAAAAATATATATGTATATTTAGTATTGCAAGGGAAATCTATTTCAGTTTATACAACGGCGCCCGAAGAATTGTGGAAATATTTCTGGAATATGTACACGCAAGCAGGTTTTTGGGCTGCAATTGGTTTGTGCCATAAACTAATTGGAACACGTTTACTTGAAAAATGAAAGATTATAGCACAAGAAAGGTCTACCAATCTTCTTTCCTCCTAACGGGACTGATTAATAAAAAAATAAACCTGCTTTTATATCTTGTCATTGACCAAATATAAACTTGCCTTGTAGAAAAGTTGTACTGCCCCTCAGATCCTTGTCTTAATGGAGGTGTGTGCGACGAGATCATAAATAACTACCGATGTAGATGTCCAAAGGGATACCGCGGCTACAACTGTGAAGGTACAGTACACATCCTTATATTTATAAAAACTTTGTCTAAGCTAAAAAAAAAAATTATAACATTATAATGATGCATCGATGTAGGATAATAATGTAGAGTGATTCAATGATTGCATTGCTGTAATGTTCAAGGCGAGTCTGGTGCGCTCGGATTGACGATGCACTTTTGCTTGATGTGTATTTTTATTCCTGGGATGAAGTGAATAGGAGTGAGTGTATTATAGTGTCATATACTTTGTGCCTGGCACGATGTTTAGAGTGATAACATATGCTTGGTCATGATGTTTGTTACTAGAATTGGTGCTTTATGCAACTTTTGGAGAAGTATTTTTTGAAGACGTTATTTGTTGTGGTACTTTACTGAGCTCTAGAGCATCGGCGCCCTGCTTGCTCAAATACATGTTTGGTCCATTTGTGCTACTGCAACTTTTTAACCGAAATTGCTCGCCATGTTTATTCTTCTCGTATATATGCAGTGAAAGATGAATGTGCTTTAAATCCGTGCAAGAATGATGGCACCTGTGTGGAATCCCTAAATGGCATTAAATGTATTTGTAGGTCAGGATTCACTGGTCAACATTGTGAATGTAAGTGATGCTGCGATACTGTAATACCATATATATTAATGTCCTCACTGAAGTAACTTCCAGCTAATGTAATTATTTTTGTCTATTAGCACCAGATTTCTGTGTGCCTAACCCGTGTAGACACTGGGGTACTTGTATTCAAATTCACACAGGACATCATGAATGCCAGTGTACACCTCACTTCAAGGGACCTCTTTGCGAAAGTAAGTCAAAAACCTTATCAGTATTTGAATGTTTTCTTGGGGTGCTCACCCTGCATTATATCTGTCACTTTGTAGGTAACGTTTCGACGAAACTTTGCTCGTCCTCTACTCGTCTTGCGTTAATATAATTCTATATCTAAGCCAGAAACATTTATTCAGCAGCTATAATTAGTGAAATTATATAAAGCAGTTGAAAACGGGTTACGTGTGGTACCTCTTGTCAGATACACAATATTGCTCCTACAAGGGACGTTGTAATCTTAGCGGTTGCACATCCTATTGACTTTGGTTTAAATAACGTGGACCAAAGTGTGTCTATTTTGCCTGGACGATACTTAGTATCACTATAAACAAGAGGTATACATAAGCGTATTATTTTAACTGAGGGTATGAATAGCCTAGACCTGTATTGATTGAAGCATATTATCTTGACAGCGAGAAGGGTATGCTATGCAAACCCTTGTAAAAATGGTGGCAAATGTATTGAGGACGGGGGAAGATATCCGTGCATCTGCCCACATGGCTACAAACCTCCATTTTGTAAAGGTAAGACAAACAGTATTACGTTTTTAAGAATATCGCAAGGAAATATATGTGAAGTAGCGGGAATAGCGCTCGCCTCTACCTAATGAGGCATTATGAGAAATTATGTATCTTTTTGGGCGACATTTTGAACGACAAGCATTTATGATAATTAAGTGAATGGTGGACCGAGTTTTGAGCAGCGCACATGGGAGTCTAGTGAATGGTGTTTTAATTGGTGCTGATCGTCTTTTTTACCTATTTCCAGATCACGTGTGCTCACATCACCCTTGCTTGAATGGTGGAAAGTGTGTTGCTTATGGTTCTTCTAACGGCTGGCATTACAAATGCAATTGTCCTTTACTGTACAGGGGAGAACATTGTGAAAGTAAGAATGAAATAATTTAATATACTTATTTGGGATTCATAGTATATAATACATATTTTTATATATCTTTGTCTATTTTTAGTTCCAAATCCCTGTGTAACCAATCCATGCTTGCACGGTGGCACCTGCATCGATAGTTTCAGCGACTATTCAGGATTCCCAGTCGACTGGAATGCGAGAAACTTGCATTACATTTGCGTTTGTCCCCCAGGATACTTTGGTCTAAAATGTGAAGGTATTTGAATGATTTATATTAATCTTCAAAAGCCACCCTGTGTCAGAAGCTATGCGTTGAACACTCTGTCTACAAGAAGTACAGAAGAATCTCCACGAACAGAGGGCAAGAAGAAGGCACTCAAATTATCCTAGTCATTGTTTTTGCTATCGAATAACCGCAACCTTGACTTTAGTTCATGGAAAAATTTGCTTTTTTTGCCCTTGAATATCACATCACTTTGCTTCTATTTAGATATGACTCATATTTTTATGATCCTTTGATACGAATTACTTGCTAGCGGGCGCACAAACTTTTTTAGCTCTCGTAGCTCTCACCTGAATGGTTGATTCAATTTTCTTGCAGATAATATTTGCACCAAGTGTCATAAAAATGCAACTTGCATTTCAAATCGCTGCGTATGCATGGATGGTTTCTATGGAGATGGCTTCTATTGTCGTCGTAAGTTCAATCTATCTTATGATAATCTTAAGCATATTGTATAAGATTTGTAAATGCTTTTAAAAAAGCATTATAAAAACCACCCAACCACACAACCACACAACCACCCAACTACACAACCACACAACCACACAACCACACAACCACACAACCACACAACCACACAACCACACAACCACACAACCACACAACCACACAACCACACAACCACACAACCACACAACCACACAACCACACAACCACACAACCACACAACCACACAACCACACAACCACACAACCACACAACCACACAACCACACAACCACACAACCACACAACCACACAACCACACAACCACCCAACCACCCAACCACCCAACCACCCAACCACCCAACCACCCAACCACCCAACCACCCAACCACCCAACCACCCAACCACCCAACCACCCAACCACCCAACCACCCAACCACCCAACCACCCAACCACCCAACCACCCAACCACCCAACCACCCAACCACCCAACCACCCAACCACCCAACCACCCAACCACCCAACCACCCAACCACCCAACCACCCAACCACCCAACCACCCAACCACCCAACCACCCAACCACCCAACCACCCAACCACCCAACCACCCAACCACCCAACCACCCAACCACCCAACCACCCAACCACCCAACCACCCAACCACCCAACCACCCAACCACCCAACCACCCAACCACCCAACCACCCAACCACCCAACCACCCAACCACCCAACCACCCAACCACCCAACCACCCAACCACCCAACCACCCAACCACCCAACCACCCAACCACCCAACCGCCCAACCACCCAACCGCCCAACCGCCCAACCACCCAACCGCCCAACCACCCAACCGTCTAACCACCCAACCGCCCAACCACCCAAAAAAATAATTTGATGCACCGACAGTTTTTCTCACCGAAAAACTTTGGTAGCTTATCTAGCAATTAAGATCCCTAAGATATAGAAATAATATAAAGGTGCGTGCGATTATATATATTGCAGAGATTATTGACCCTTGTGTTCCAAACCCCTGCTATAACAACGCTACCTGTAGCCACGGACCTGATGGAAGCTTTGACTGTCGCTGTCCACCTGGGTTTATACCTCCATTATGTAAAGGTAATGTGTATGTGAGTTTCAATGCTACTGCATGTGCCTAGGGCGTTCAGAAAGACTTGTTGGTGAAGACTGACATACGAAGAGATGCAGGCTTGATGATTCGTGTTGAGTAAGCGACGTCATTGACAATGAACCACTTTGACGATACAACGGTCATCTTGGTAGGAGGCAAATATACAAATCTTTTATACACGAATGGCGTCGATTAACATTAACAGTTTATAAATTATTACCACGCGTATACGAGACAAATTGACAAGAGATGAATTAAGAAGAAAGAAAGAAAAAAAAACTTGAATAATCGAAAATCTCTATTTTATGCCACATATTTGTTTTAATTTATTTTGCCCAAAAATGCCTTGCGCGCGATTCATGATGTAAAAGGAATGACTAATACTACATACAAAAATGAAATGCTTGTCACAGCTTGATAGGGCCAGAGAAAGCCAGGTTTTTTTTTTCATCAGATCCTACGTGTAACCCCGGAATTTTCTACACGGTCCTTTTCATTAATTCAAATTCAAGATGGCCGCAGTATCGTTGAAGTAGTCGATTCTAATGATTATCAAACAATCTTTCCTTTTGAATATCGTGGAAAAATTCAACTAGTGATAATTCCACCCTTAAACCAGGGCCGTAGCCACCAGTACGGTTGGTTTTTTTATAGCCGGACCACTTTTTAACGTAAGAACCATTCCCCCTTGTAACCGGACCACTGTCCAAATGGTGGTTACGGCTCTGTTAAACATTAACCGAATTAAACTTTTTTTTAGTAAGAAGCACATAAGATATAGTCATTTTAGAAGTTCTTTCCAGGCTTATTTTCTTAAATTTGCAGACAAAGATGTATGTATTCCTAACCCATGCAAAAATGGAGGAACGTGTAAACGTGAAGTTCTTATTCATCCTGGTCACATCCATGCATCCACGGACTACACATGCGTCTGTCCTACTGGATTTGTACCGCCAGATTGTAGAAACAGTAAGTAAACGTAAATTGGGCATTCTTAACATGATAAGCATGAGCTAACTATGGCTGAAAACTAACTCCATGATTCAATGCATGATACGTTAAATAGAGGGACCTGAAGGGGAATGGGATTTAGGAATGACTGGGATTCGGGTTTTGCAAAAACCTCTAACTCTGACTCTATAAGTTGGACTGCAAGGAATCGAAAATGACACAGACTTTGAGCACTCTAGGAATCCCCCAAAAAATGTTTTAGTCTATTACAACTAGCACATAGATACCCTTAAAATATAACAGTTACTGAAAATTTATCATATTTGATGTTTAGATTGAAAGTATCATGTCATTTTAGAAACGATTGACCCATGTGTGCCGAATCCTTGTTTAAATGGTGGTACGTGCCAAAAAGACCCAACCAAGGAAAATGGATTCATTTGTAAATGCCTTGGTCCGCATTATGTTCCTCCAATATGTCGTAAGTACAAAAAGAAAGCAAAGGAAAGTATTTTTTTTTGCAGATTGTTTCTTTATTGTGCGGGCATGCTCTTACAAAGTTACCGAATTGTACATACTAGTTATACGATGGTTTCGAGTGGCATAACGTGGAATATCACACGAGTCACTTGTAGTTTCTTGTATACACACCAGCCTTTAGGCGAGTTTGTATACAAAGAAAATACAAGTGACGAGTAGGATATCCACGGTATGCCACGAGAAACCATTGTATAACCATTTTATCCCACACCATAGAAAATACAAATGCGTAGATTCAACGCACAGTGTATGATGGGAAGGAAGAGTGAAATACCAACGAATATACAACGGCTTTCCTGCTTTCTGATTGGCTGTATTTTCTATGGTGTGGGGAGGAAGAGTGAAATACCGACGAATATACAACGGCTTTCCTGCTTTCTGATTGGTTGATTATCAGCTGGAAGTGGTTAGAACGTGTCAAATGTATCTCCCCATGATCTTTATCGGTCTCATCTTTTGGTAGCTTTTCAGGTGACTAACTTTGAGTTGAGTCAGTAGATTCCTTTGCATTGTATAACAATATCTTTACTGATCGCACAAAACCAATGTGTTATTGAGTATATATGACTTAAACACCACCATTAACCTTGTGACTACTAAATGCATATATATTTTCATCTATCATCTGATTGGCCAATGCCTTTCTACATTTCATGGTATCTATCTTCTAATTGGCCAGGTTGTGATTGTCCACAAGGTGACCTGTCACTTAATCCACCTGTCCTTGCCTCAAAATGTGATCTCGCTGGTGAATGTTCATGCCAAGTGGGATATACCTTTAGGCCTGGCAGAGGATGTGAATCGGGGAGTAAGTAAATGTTGCTTTGCTTTGCTTGCATGCTAAAATATATAATTAGAAAAATAGTAAAAAATATCTATTAAACTATTTAAGGGTTTTAAGTAAAAATAAACAAAACAAAAAACAAAACAAAAAAAACCAAAAAAAAAACCAATCTTTAAAGGCAAAATAGTTAAATATTTCAAAATATTAAATACCTATACTATATATAAGCCTAGATTATTTTATATCATTGTCTGGATAGTTCTAGACATGTACTTTATACTAAAATAATTTTAAAGTGCAGCATCTGTATTCGTTGCTTTTAGTTCCAGCAAATCCAAGGCGCTTGGAAGCGTAAAAGCAACAATTGAAATGTATAAGACAATTCAAAGTTCTTGTTAAAATCTATAAAATATATGCAATATGAATATCGATATGGGCATTTCTAGTGTTAAATCAAATCTAAGAACAGTGCGTTTAAAGCTTTCAGTGGCTTAGCTTAGCAGCAGGTAAGGATGGGATTCAAGTCGGCAGTTGTTGGTCCAACGAAGCAACACTAAATCAAATATGATAAACACTTTCTTTTCAGCCATACCGTATAGAGCTGTTAAATTGTGACGTATTTCCGGGTCCAACTTCCCAAAAATACTGGTAAAATGAAGCGAAAATGAACCTCCACCGGAAACAATTAGAACTTTGGACAACAAATCCTGTTATAAAGAAAAAGTAAGACAAATCTTTATAGAACTGATTTTCGTTTTGGACCCGGAAGTCGTTTTTCCATACGAGTGACGTCACACTTAAAAGCTCTATTTCCGCAAACACAACATTTTTTGTTCGAACATAACAGTCTATGTGTCAAGGGGGGTCAATACTCTCTCCAGCACTAACTTGCTGAAGGCTGTAATCTTATATAAATGCCTCATTCATACTGAAAACACGTATATAGAACCCTTGCAGCACGTAGGAATGCAGCTTAATTTGGAGGGCAAAACGATAGGTTTCAATTCTCAGGAGATTGAAGTTCTTTTGTTTTGCCCTCCAAATTGAGCTGCTCTGACGTCACGTGAAAGGGGTCTATTGAAAGGGAGCGTTTACGGCACATTTGTTTAGGGGTCAATGATATGAGTGTCTTGTTTATAAATACACGCACGCGCTGACTGTACAATGAACGAGCAATTTCCAATTTATGTTAATTAGTATTTTTTAACCAGTCAACGATTGACCTACGTGTATTTGTGAATAATAATTTTTACATTAAATTTATGACTCTTTAGTCAAGAAAGACCACTGCATTTGGGTGTTCTTTAAAAAGATGGTATATTGAATTTTCAATGTGCATGAGCTGGAAATTCTAGCACAAGACACTCTGGGAAAGTAGTCCTTACGCTTTTTTGGCTCTTCTAAAAATTCATCTGACAATTTTTCTTTTGACATTTTCTATGGAAATAAAAGTATTTCAAAATAGAAAACACGAAAATAACAGAGTACTTTTATTCTGATAGTTCCTTTGATTTCCCTGTTCATAGGACTCCTTTCCAGAGTGCTTTGTGAGCTTTGATGCAAATTGCCTATTGGTCTATATAAGGGAAAAATATTTCGGAAAGTGAATATTTTTTTTTCGGTCGTGAAATTGAAATCGGTCTCACTCGAACCCGATAATATCAACTTATGTTCCCATTACAGATGCACTAAATCGTGCACGTGGGATACTTTGCCATTTTTCTTTTGTCTAGAATTACTAACTGCTGGATGTACTTTGCTATAGGACAAGATCCTTGCGCTGAAAAGCCTTGTCTGAATAACGGCACGTGTATCGCGAACGGTGACAAGTACACATGCCACTGTCCCACAAACTGTGAAGGAGATAAATGTCAAACCTGCATCTGTAAGTACATACAGTACCTTTATCTTTCTACTATAGAATGTACATGGACTGATGATTAAACCACACTGTAGGGCAGTGTTTGCCCTTCATGCGCTGGTGATTATGCACACTCGCGCGCTGACGTCATATCCACGATCTAACGCGCACTCTGGATAACTTTGTACAAGCTCGCGTGCTTAAGTCAAAAATCGTTTTCAACCGTTTTTTTATGCGTCTTTTTTCCCGAACATTAAAAACTGTCTTTCAAAACACAAAGCATTTCTAAAATCTTTTTTGTTGTTGTTGTAAATTTATAATGGAAAATACTTTTTGGTGCAGTGTTGAAGGAAATTTTGAATTGTTTCACCTAATTTTAATTTTAATTTTAAAATGAGCTCGCGTAAGTTGGAAAGAGACTTCAGTCCATCTACATGAAACGAACAGCTATGTTATAAAAGCAATGGTCAATGCTTAGCTGTGGGTATATCAGGTTCTGGATGCACTTGAGAGGTGCTTAAGCACTCAAGAAGCTAGAGAAGCATTGACCATTCCCTTATTCTATTTCTGATATGTCGTAGCCTGTCCCGCTGGCTATTGCTTCAATGGTGGAACGTGTTACACTGTTCGACAGAAACTCTACTGCCGGTGTAAAAAGGACTTCCTGCCTCCAAGGTGTCTCTTCAGAAAGCCCAGTAAGTTTAAACTCATTCAGGCCAGGCGTACAAAGTTATGGCCCATAAATATCCTGCATTTGATGGGTATGTTTGAGAAGGAAGTTGGGCCCTTTATTCAAGTTAAAAAAATCACCCTGTACTGCAAAAGAAGATGTAAATAATACTTACAGTCATCCCAAAGTTATAGTTATTGCAAACTAATCTCTTCATATACCTAAAGGACGTATTGAAATACTGGACTAATATAATCTATAATCTATAAGTTCCTCTACCATTAAAGTACCTATCAACCCTGAGGTTTAGTTTGAAAATCACTTCTGCATGTAGGGTATAATATATACGATGGCACAGTTTTACAGGATATGGACCACTCATTCCAGAGATATAAAGATTTAAAATTTAAAAATGCAAATGAGATGACGTCGACCAAGGATTCAGTTCATTTAAACTGGATACGAAATTACTATCCTGTGAGGTAATGCCAGTTTTCAGTTAATAAATCATTTTTATTACCAAAATATATGTTGTATAGAGTTTCGGTGAGTTTACTTGAGACTCACTGGTAGTAAAACACACAAGAAAAGAGGACAAATACCTTGGTTGACGTCATCTTATTTGTATCTCTAAATTTCAAACCTTTATATCTCCTAAATGAGAAGTCCATATCCTGTAAAACTGAGCCATTGTATTATACGGCTGCAAAAAAGACTTGATCCAGTAAAGAGAGAAAAAATTATTTGCCAATTACAAAACAAAAGTACGATATAAAAAAACTACTGAGAGCCACTTTAAGGAGATATGCGATGTTGACGAAACTAATAAGGTGGATAATTCATTCCTTACTAAACAGTTGAAAAAAAGTATCACTGTCATCCTAATCCTTGTCATAATGGAGGGAAATGCATCGAAAGAGCAGATGGCTTTGATTGCCAGTGTGTCACAACCTTCGATGGACCTCACTGTGAACGTAAGTAGAGTAGACCTTTTGCACGTGACGTCAAAACAGCTCAATTTGGAGGACAAAACAAAAGAATTTCCATTTCCTGAGAATTGGAACTTATGGTTTTTTTCCTCCCAATTGGGCTGCATTCCGAAGTGCTGCAGGGTGTGTATAATGGGCATCATTGAGACCTTTTGCGGCTCCCTACTTTCTTACCTGGGTCAAAACAGAAACAACAACAAAATAGATATACAAGAACCACTTCCAGCCTGATAAATGAGACAGGTGCTTATTTACAAACATGTACAAATCATAACATATTCATTTTCTAGATTTTCTAAGGTAATTGGAAACATTATTCATAGTAATGTTTAATGTGAATATAAGATCTTCAAGAATCAATAACTCACTAATTAAGAAAACGTTTCAATTAAAAATACCATACCAGGGACAATTGTTTTTGGCTTGTAAATTAGAACAACTCAAACTGATTTCTCACTAGACACCAAATACATATATAGCTCTATTAACCAGGTTCGATGGCAAAGCTAGGAGAGACAATTTTGATTTTCGGTCCGTACCGTAAGTTATGGACCGCAAATTGACCAATCATAGCGCGTGAAATTACATTGCCATACGATAAGAAGTATCACAGCCTGAGTTGGGAAAATAAATGAAAACAAATTTGTTACTCAATATATTTACTGACTTTTTTCTCCAGATGACAAATGCATGGACTGTGATGTCCACGCCTTATGTATTCATGGTCAGTGTAAATGTCGGAAAGGATTTCGCGGCAGTGGATACAAAGGCGACTGTATTAAAGGTAAAACACACAATAGACTCCTTGCACTTGATGTGCGAGCAGCTCAATTGGAGGACAAAACAAAAGAATTTTAATCTCCTGAGAATTGGAACCTATTGTTTTGCCCTCCGAATTGAGCTGCATTCCGTCAAGCGGCATGGGGTATATAGGAATTGGAAAACATATATGGTAAGGAGAAGAGGAATAGTGCAATAGGGATGCGATATTAGAAGTAAATAAGAAAATATTGTTGAGAAATAAATATTTTTTTCTTGCAGAAAGTGTATGTCCTATTTGCCCAGTAAATGCGATGTGCGTCGATAACGGCTGTGAGTGCGTCCCTGGGTTTATGATGGCTAAACACAAATGTATCCCAGTCATGCGTAAGTGATATTTCACGAAAATAGGGCGGTAGGATTTAGTTCTTTATCATTAGATCTGTAGAGGATAATCTTGACCGAGAGACCGATCGCAGTACCCCAATTTAATAGTTTTGCTTTGGTTTCTTGGGCCTCTTTTAGCACAGTGATACCAAAATATTGTAACTATATATTTCTCTCTCTCTCTCTCTCTCTCTCTCTCTCTCTCTCTCTCTCTCTCTCTCTCTCTCTCTCTCTCTCTCTCTCTCTCTCTCTCTCTCTCTCTCTCTCTCTCTCTCTCTTCCCGGACTCAATAGGCAACGCCTTTTGTACTCGATGCTAATGCATCATAATCAAGCAAGATTTTATAACAGCCCAATTCCATGACTATGTTTGAGTGAT
The DNA here is from genome assembly GCA_023349425.1 of Anthopleura sola. Classification (NCBI taxonomy): domain Eukaryota; kingdom Metazoa; phylum Cnidaria; class Anthozoa; order Actiniaria; family Actiniidae; genus Anthopleura; species Anthopleura sola. Next base: position 10,637,012 of record JALHLI010000008.1, on the reverse strand, counting down.
CAATATTTTGAGGGGGAAAACGAGACTCTGGAGAAACAAAAGAATACTTAAATGGAGCCTCGATTAGCTAAGCGGAATAGCTGGGTTTCACTTGACGTCATTTCCTGTCTCGTGCGGAATGTTCATCAGCTGAATCATAAGTTTCCAATAGAATTCTTTCTGGCTGACATCACATGGTGATCAGTGTTTTCAAGTGATTCAAAGACTTTTATCAGCTGATTGAAACCCAGCAATATTGAACTTGGGAAGTTGTTATATTATTTTAATTTATTAACGATTTGCTTTTATTTATTTGAACAGCTTAATGTTCCATAAATGTAAAGATCTGTGACGGCCGCAATATGAGATATTGCATTTGAAAGTGTCAATAAAAAAGATAAGGATATTCAAGAAGGTAGCAGGGATTTTTATCAAAAAAATCATCTACAAAAGCGTTTATAAAACTATGTAAAAATAAATCAGTTTTAAGAAGTTTATTAGGAAATGGAATTTAGTTATTTATAACCATTGTTTATTATGAATCATGATACTGTATTTTGTTCACATCATTGAAAATTTAATCTGATATCGATAATAAAAGTTTACCACAATGATTCGTCATTATACGTACGTTATATTTCTATATATTGCTGGGTTTCACTTGACGTCATTTCCTGTCTCGTGCGGAATGTTCATCAGCTGAATCACAAGTTTTCAATTGAATTCTTTCTGGCTGACAGTACATGGTGGTCAGTGTTTGACCACCATTTGGAGCAGATAATAAGATTCAAAGCTTTTTATCAGCTGATTTAAACCCAGCAATACAGCTATTTTCAAAAAGGTTGAAGGAACGAGCGGTGAATGGCGATCGGTATAATTGGCAATTGCCCGACCGAAAGTAAGTGTGAGACGATAAGAATTTCTTCATGTTCATACCTAAACAATGCCACTACCATTCAGCGAAGATGGGCTCTCGCCGTTTGCCCCTTCAACCTTTTTTTGAAATAGCTGTATATAATCTTTGTGATCGTGGTTTAGTTTGGTAAAGGTGGGCCCTTGGTAAAAACCATGTTACGTGCAATTCGCTTTAAGGTTATCAAATAAGTAGCTGGGACATAAATTGGGGAAATGTTCTAGGACAATCTCTCTTATATTCTTTCCCTCACCCGTTTTTAAAAATAAAGAAATCTTGTCGCAGGGAGGGACCACAATTTGGTCCTAGCTAGATTGGTTAATAATTGTTAATTGTTCTTTGTGTACCACTTGAATGTTGCCCCCGCCTCATGAAAAAGAACCAATTAAAACGTTTTATTCAATATCCCGTGATACGTCAGGAGTCCTCTTTAAAATCTTAGTGCTCAATCGGGGCCCAAACGTGACTCATCCCAGGGTTGTGTGTGTGTCATGTGTGTTTAGAAGATGCTAGTCACCTCAAAAAGAAAAGGAATCCTTGTCAATATCTCTTCACATCAATGTAAAATAGACATATATTACAAATGCTATCGATGCTAAGGAATGCTATCACTTGTGATAGGACATACTGCAACTGAAAGGAAAATCGACTACATGTAAGTGACGGATCCAGCTACGATTTTGAAAAAGGGGGTTCAAAATGGCCACCATGCAGAGAAAGCTGGTGAAATCGACTTTTAACAAAGTGTTTAAATTTCATTCTACCATAGTGTAAAGAACAGTGATTGGTTCAAAAGATCTCTCAAAGGGGGGTTCCATGGAGCCCTTGGAACCACCCTGGATCCGCCACTGGATGTCACGTTTTTTTCGATACGAAACTATGCATCTACTTCAAGTATTTTTTTTTTACAATATGTTAGCTGAGCCAGCTAATTATTCGTGATACATGTGGTTCCAGGTATGCACACACATTGGCCTGATACACACTGTTGGTTGTCGGTTGGACAGACGACTCCACCGCATTCACTATCATCTGCAATCAGAACCGAAACATGTTAGATCCTCTGGAGACATCAGTGGGAGACACATTTACTAAGGTTGTTATAACATATTGGGAATTTTTGAAGTTCAGTTCGAGCTGTGGATTTCAAATTGTCTAAAAACCTTATGGCAGATCTTGTCTACTAGACCTCACCCTCATCGCTGAGCGAGTTAGCAAGTATGTCCCACCCCACCATTTTTCCCCTATATATCCATATACTGATAATGATGATGATGACGACGACGACGACGACGACGACGACGACGACGACGACGAAGATGATGATGATAACACTTTATTCGGGTGACTAGATTCCCACAAATAATATGCGTCGAGAAGATTTGTTTGTCTGTTAGTTCTCTCCTGTGGTTCAAGAGTTCCTAAACTTAACTTTGATCTAGCATTCAGCTTGCAAAATGGAAAACAGAGATATCAATATCTGCTTTCATAATCGTCGCCTGCAGTGACATTCCACTCAGTTTTCAGTAATTATTGATTTGATTATTTCTATTTTTGTTTACGCGTGAAAAATATACTAGGCTCACAAATGTACACTTTAGAATTATATTCACGAAGAGTTGTGTTCAACAAAAACTATAGTAGTATCCATCAAATATACGTTCATGAAAAACGTCTTCACTTTTTATTCTTAATCTTAATAATTTCCTGAAAGAGAATGAAGATCTTAATATCGTTTCATCGCTCTTTCTTATATTTTGATAACTGTAATTTACGTGCAGAATCGCCGATAGAGGCGAAAACTAAAGCCTGGTCCACACAGCGTCGTAATCGTAGTCATAATCATAACGAGACCTGTGAACCACAAATCATAATCATAGTCATAACCATGACCGTCACCAACAATGATTTTTCCCCCCATTTTCTTTTGATTAAGACTATCATGACCATAATTGCACGGTTTACACATAAAATAACGTCATAATCATAGTCATAATCACAAGAAAATAAAAAGTTTTCGTGATGACCGCAGTTATGATTATGACTACGATTACGACGCCATGTGAACCAGGCTTAATTTGTATTCTGTAAACTGATATTTTTAGTAATTAAGATTATATTCTTATAAGATAACAGGTTGTTGAAGTCGGCTTGCTCAAAAGTTACCAAATTCGAAATATTTAAGAAAAATTAGGTTTCATATTTCAGTGATTACCCAGAAGCCTTTTTGGCCTTCGCTTCCTGTTTTGATCATTCTGACAGTGATTTTGAGATTTTGCAATCATTCAGCGCTTTGTATCCTACGGAATAAAGTATTTAGTAGTCCTCATAATATAGATTACTTTCAAAACTATTTTGAAAGTAGGGCTGCAAGGAAATTACAAACCAAAGCACACTTTCACTCGATTAATTTTGTGGTACTTCTTTTGTCTTATGAGCCTAAGATAAATTTTGAAAAAGGCTTGCTATATCATGACCTAAACAAAATTTTTTTTTATTTGACAAGGCTATTAAATATTTCATTTTTGTAATCATTGTTCAATTTTCAACCCTGGCGATCGAAGATTTCAACAAGAAATAATAACATACCCGACTTCGGAGTTGCAGGTGAGAAATTAACACAAACTGAACTAGTGTTTTCCCAAACGATGCCGCAAAGTATTACTTTGCACATATTCTAACCAAGAGATTTTTCTCTTTGGGAAATAAATCTCACGTCAAGCAAAAAATATTTTTTTCTGCCTTCTCTACAAAATGGCGACCGCAATACACCTGTATATTAAGGCTCTTTCCTTTTTTGTGCAAATTATTGGCCTTCATAATGAAACAAAAAAACAAAACAAAAAAAACAAAAAACAAAAAAAACAACTCATAGTGCTGGAAATAGGGAGGATAATAATGAGATGCTTATATTCAAGTGCTTATGTGAAATAACTTTTTTTTAGCGACGTTTCTTCTTTCACTAATAAAATATGTCTTTGATCGATGTTGCAAGTTGGACAAGTTGTTGCAGACTTGTCCGACGCAAATGGACGAAGATTTGTGCGAAGCTTAATTGCAGAGATGAGACAGTCCATCATCCGAAACTTGATTAACTAACAGTATCTTAGAAGGATCTTTTCTAAATAGATCGCTCGATTGCTATAAAATCTAATAGTCGTGCATAATATCACGAGCTGTGTGTACGGATATGGGCAAAACAGCTTCCCAAGCAGAAACCTATCCCATTTTGCCTTTCTTTTTTTCTTGCACACCTTGCTTAGTCTTATCGAGAGTCTCCTGGAAAGAAACTCTCATGGCAAGACACCGCCAGAAAAAGCAGTGAATCCGAATTGAACAATAGAGCAATTCTTCATACGCGGCCCGTCCTCGATCGAAAATATAGAAACAAGGAAATTTTTACTTTTCATTAACCGATATTCTAGTGTGTGTTTGATATCAGTTTTTTATGTTTCTAAATAATCCCTGGAGCTGTAATATAAGCACTGCTGATTAAGTTGTAACCATTTTGGAAGCGAAGAAAGCATGTATTTGTGTAGCAAAAATGTTTTAAATAATAATACTCCCAATTATCACAATACTAATGAAAAATCGGGGTTAAAATCCTCCAGATTAAGGTCTAATCCTTTCGGAAATAAATTAAAAAAGATATTTAGACCATATTAAAGTAGCCGCAAATACTACTAATAAAAAAAGAAGTGATTAAACTCGATTGATTCTGAATGAAGTAAGCTAAAGAAGTTTATATTGATAGGACACTGAGTGTCGGTACAAAAAATAAATAAATAAATAAATAAAAAATAAAAATCTATTAGATAATTTTTCAGTTTTCCATGATAACATTAATGAAAAAAATGAATAAAAATACCGCTTATTAAACTCGATTCATTTTGGAAGTAAACTAAGAAGTTTGTATCATACAACCCTTTACAATACGAAAGAAAAAAAATTTTCTCATTATGATGCTAATAAAAACAACAAATAAAGCTGGCTCTGATGAAACTTAGTTCATTTTGAAAGCAAACTAAGAAGCTGTATATTAACACAACATTTTCTGTACAAAAGAAACTTCATTTTAGATAATAACTTTTTTATAATAATACTAGTAAGAACAATAAATAATATGACTTCTGACTAAAGCCAGTTCATTTAGGAAATAATTAAATCGAAGACTCGCCGCTCGGTAAATATTCATCGATAATCACTTCGCCTTCGGCGAATAATTGCTAAATAATACTAGTAAGAACAATAAGTATAATATTACTTCTGACTAAAGCCAGTTCATTTAGGAAATAATTAAAAGTAATCAAGGTGTGTATTTATACAACATTGTCTGTACAAAAGAAGCTTCATTTTAGATTATAAATATGATATAATAATACTACATATAAAAGTAAAAAATACAAAAGTACAAATAAACATTAATATAAAAGCACTGAACACCGCTAAAGAAAGAGCCTTTTGTGAATGCTCCAGTCAGTCTTAATTAAAAAAATAGGTGGGATTGAAAGATAATTACACAATATCATTGTCTATTAGCCTAAAACTGCAACTGAAAGTACTACGAAATGTGTATATGATCGTACCATACTAAGAAATACTCAGAAAAAAATTCTGAGCCCCAGATGGGAATCGAACCCACGACCCTCCGTATGCTACTCGGACGCTCTGCCACTGAGCTACAGGAGACTCTAATTGCTGGTAAGGTCGTTAGTGTGGGTATATTGTGACAAACGTACTGTATACGCTACAGTCACAGAAATGTATAAGGAAATATACGATAAACATGGTATGATGAAAGTACTATGTACGTTTTTTTTCAAACACCTAAAAAACTATATGTCTGTCAAAATTGGTGCTTTTAACAGAAAACGAACAATTCCAGCACATATCCGCCCCACTACAGGGAGAATGAACTGTAAAAAGCCTTTAATTTGTCGGTAATTGGCTATGTATTCAGTCTAGTAAGCTGGTTCAACGCATGGTAGTACACAGTTCAGCATGTTCACAGTTCAGCATACATCTCTTGGACGCTCTTGAATTAGGTGACCCATATGTTCCATCACCAAAAGTGTCTATTTATTGAGGTGCCTACCAAAGTAATGTTTTAAAAGCTGATTCATCGACATAATACGAAATACGAATCATCTAAATTCATCTGAAATTCAATAGAGGCTTCAACTGAAAATAACTGCAAATGAGCTTGTTCTACTTATCAAGATTACAGGAATAAATCTACTTCAATTTTATACCTTTTTATAAGACAAAATACACCAGTCTGGCTTACGAAAACTAGTTTCATAAACGCTCATTTTATGAAAGAAGAAGAAGAAGAAGAAGAAGAAGAAGAAGAAGAAGAAGAAGAAGAAGAAGAAGAAGAAGAAGAAGAAGAAGAAAAAGAAGAAGAAGAAGAAGAAGAAAAAGAAGAAGAAGAAGAAGAAGAAGAAGAAGAAGAAGAAGAAGAAGAAGAAGAAGAAGAAGAAGAAGAAGAAGAAGAAGAAGAAGAAGAAGAAGAAGGAGAAGATACACAACAAACTCGCCCCGTCGAGACTGAAGCGCTTAGTGTAATAGGCTTCATGCTGAGGGCTCATTCAGAGGCTGGTTGATGACGAAAAAAGGGCTGTAAAGACAGATAGATATCCAGCAGAGGATGCATAATATATATACTAATGATGACAGCTGGGCAATAATCGCGAGAAGCTGTTTTTTATGTCTTCCTGTTAACTATGTTCAACAGAAAAATAGAAAAAAAGTGAAAAAATTGAACATGAGCAGATAGAGAATACATAGAAAAGATGATGGTAGAGGAGGGGAGAGGAGAGGAGAGGAGAGGAGAGGAGAGGAGAGGAGAGGAGAGGAGAGGAGAGGAGAGGAAACAGATGTGTTTAACAACTATCACCACTTCACTCAGTGAATTTTTAAATACCAATATTTTAAACTCCACAACCAAGTTATAATTTAAGTCAACATCACTGAGACAAAAAACACATTTATAAACATACGGAGGCGTCAGTACATGTCTTTCTCAAAAGGCAGCAAACAAAGTATTAAAGTCAAGCATGAAATTATGATAAAATAGCTGGTAAAATACCATTCAAAAGAAGAAAAAAATTATTCTGTAAAAAAAACTATGAGTCAGGAAAAAAGTCAACCGAGAATATAATTATAAGCATGTAAGGCCAAGTAGAAACAAGCATTTTAAACGTTACGTCAAAAGTTATACGTGCAGGCCAGCTTACACTAATACACTGATGCACTTTACGTCTCCAAGTGGCTGGCTTTTAGTTATGTTTGCTCAGTGATCAAACTTACAAATTGTGAATTGACCATATTTTCTATTTCACAGCTGTCTAGACGGAGCAAGAAAAACTGGGAAATGTCATCTGCACTATCCAGAAATGAATGATGTTTGAATTTCTCTTTTGCAATTTTGGTTCACAGGATCTATTTTTTATGCTGTTCTATGCAAAGTCAAAGTTATGGAAAAAATATTATCCAATGTTTTTAATGTTTTTGTTGTTGTTGCAAGTTTTAAATATATAAGAAGGCTCTGAATTTGACACAGTCATGCATGGTAATAGGTAAGTATTATTTCTATATTTTTTTTCGTGCATTTCCATCACCAATAATGAAAATTATCTGGAAATGTCGGAGAAAAATTAAAGAAATAAATCAACAATTAAGGGCTTTCAGTTTCCCATTTCCATTTGCAAATTATATCTTCCTCTTGAGAAGTATTATAATCCAATGCAAACAATGAGATTCAATGTTTTGATGCATGTTAAATTCTAACTCGATCTGTGAGTTAGCCGTGCCCTGACTTTGATAAGCCCAGAGGTTTTTTTCCAGAGTTTGATAAAAAAAAATTTAATTTTTTTTTTGAAGGATTTGTGGCGTTGGCGCTTCAACTATTAACACGTGGCACCTAAAAAACCATTATCTTTAAGCGCCTTCTGAGAGGCCATCTTGAAATGGTCCTCGGGTAAACAACATTGTTAATATATCATCTTCTCGAAACTTAAAATTAACGGCTTTTTAACACTTGCAATCAATACTGGTCGGTTTTAATAATGTTTAGAAAAGAAATTGGTGCTAATTGTGAAAAATTGGCTTTTATTATTTTAACTTTAAGGCCGGTTAAAAAAGGAAATGAAAAACAATATCTCTTCAATGTCGACTGATACCATTTATAAAATAACTTTGATATTACGCGCGCTCTGATTGGTCAAAAAGCCATGTTTTATGAGAGCATAATACATGCTCATGTCATTTTTCTCTCTCTCGAAACTGCTTCTTCAAAGCATTTGAGCGCTAGTTATTTTATAAGAGCAATAAAAAACAGTTTTCCGTGTATTATACTCTGATAAAGACACGCGGGATGTGGAGAGAACACGAGTGAAGCGTAGGAAACCACGACGCGTAGCGTCGGATATTGACGTGTTTTTTATTCCTTAAATAATCGAAATATACGGAGGGCTAGTACGTAGACGTGTTTCCCGGACATTTAGAGTCTAGAGTAAGCGAAGAATGGTTTATCGTAGATCTATTCATAGCCATTTTTATCAAGAATCTCAGTTTATAGTTACCGTGCAAAGTTTGATAAAAAAGTTATTGAAATTCAATGAAGTCGATTTTTCTTCAAAAAGCATGCAACTAGAAAATATAAAGACCAAGGATATTGAGAAAGCGAGTGATATGCTTTCCTTCCTTCTTTCTATTTTTCTTCCTTCCTTCCTCCCCCTTTTCTTTCTTTCTTTCTTTCTTTCTTTTCTTTCATTCTCGTTAGAATGGTGGGATAATAACAGTAAAGTGAGACATTTAAGGCACAGAATTTTAATAGCTTTGCCAGCACGAACACATCATCGTTTTCTTTTTATGCAATTTTCAAGATATATATATAGAAACTACAATTTGGTCGGAAAACTGAAATTACGTAATGACCAAGACTCAGAAACATTTCTCTGTTTGAATAACTGATGGTATGAAAATTAGTGATATCAATAGCAGGAAACTCTTTCAACCTGAGGTTACAGTAATGCTCAAGATATGTATTCTAAGCACTTTCTTCTCAAGAACATCTTCTTAAAGAGAGGTCTTTTACTCAAAGCCAGTATTTTATAAGAACTACTTGAATGTCCTTTATCAATCGAATAAGGTGTGAATTATAATTCATCGCAATGACTTTTCAAAGCGATAAACGAAAGCAGCTGAGTCGAATTTGTTTGAAATACGAAGCATCACGAAGAACAGTTCTCTTGTGCTCTGAGCCTAAAGCAACTCAGTAAAGTGTCTTTCTGGTGAAAAAAAATCATGGTTGACTTCATGTAGGGTTTTAATTCAAAAACCTATGTGGTTAAGTAGAAGACGGTGTAGACCATTTTATACCATATGGATGTTATTACGTTTGCTATAGTCGGAAAGATTGAAGACTAGACATCCAGCAACTGAACGAAAAAATGAGGATAATTCGATTCTAGAATGGAGTCAATAAATTCTTATGAAGAATTGATAAGCCTATTTTTAGTGCAAAGTTTCGAGGAAGTAGATTGCAATAACTGCCAGTATATACATTTGCTCTCTTTTGGACAAGAAATTGAGTTTATGGAAGGCGAAAAAATGGTCGATTCTCACCTTTATGTAAATTTTTTTTCATCTTTATGTAAATTCCTTTGACAGCAGTATGGCATTTTTCTTCGACTAGAACAGCTTGTTCGTTTTGATAATTTTTAACCAATAATCCTAACAGAAATGACTAAAAAACATTTCTTGCGATCTGCTTGAAAATTTGAAATCAATTTTAAAGGTTCCCAAAAATTTTAATCAAACACTGAAACAGCCTCTTGGTGATCAAAGTCAGAGGACAGCTACTCACAGATCGAATTGAAATTCAGCGTGTTGGGATTAATTATTTACGAAAGGAGAAAAAGGATCGTGTTCTTGTTCTACGAAAAAATGATTTTTTAAAGACGTAATTAACATAATAAACTATTTTTTCTTTAAATTTTGAGATGATTAAAAGTATACAAGGTACCAAAGTAATAAGTTCTTCTATCAGAAATGAGTTAAGTCTAAGAGATCCGATACGTGAGATTATAAAGCTAATCTTAATTAAAACGCTTAAGTTTTCGTTATTAAAATAGAAAAAAGAATACGAAGAAGTAGATTATCGGTGTTTGGCTGTGATGAAGACCGTAGTCATGAAAGTCACAAATGTCAGTTATTTCAGAATAGGTCGTTTTTGTTTCTTTATTTTACACATGTACACAAAATCCAATTGTTCCGGCGTTCTTAAATATATTTTAACTATAAAGTTTAAAAAAGGATTCCCACCAGAAAAAGATAGATAGAGAGACAGAGAGTAATCGAGAGATATTAGAGAAATAGGAAAAGAAAGAAAGAAAAACAATGATGCAAATTATGCAAAAAAGAAATTGTAAAATATTCATAAGTGTGGCAAAGCAGGCAATGTGTACACATTTTGTTCGTCTGTCGGTAAAGTTACGCATCAAACTACAGATAGTTTGACGATAACACCAGAAAATTGCACAACTATCGCTTAATTGATTGTTAGCTAGTGTCCTTAGATTCCTTTTTTGAAATCAGTTGATGCGACGGTGTGACGTGTTTATCCAGTCCTTGATCCTCGAGATAAAAAATACTTTAGGCGTTTCCGGGTGGTTGTTAATTAACATAGCTGAATGGCCGATATACTTCTGACAAGCCTCGCTAGATGGTCAGGTAATGGAACCTTGTATAGGATCCCAGATGAAAGCAGGTTTTTAGCTTTGACGCTGAGGACGAGTTTGCTTCAATACGTCCATTTGACTCTCTTGGAAAGTACTTGACTGACCATGGTGAGGGTCATGTCTTTTCCACAACATATAGCAAGTCAATCCTTTGAGCATAGCTTTGTACTCACGCCGGAATCCCCTACTCGTTATGCCGTATATGATCGGATTGATGAGGCTTGATAGATATGCCATATAAGTATATGTAAGGTAAACTTCCCGTTTTAAGCGTGGTTGGCCATAGGATGCTCCCAGGATGTCGATAATGCTTGCAGGAAGCCAACAGATACTAAAACCGAGGAAAACGATCGCCAAAGTCTTGGTGATTTTGGTTTCTTGGACATTCACTCGTAGTTGATCCATGGTCATTTGATTTGGCGCGAAAACCTTGTTTGTGCGATAGACTTCTTTAAAGACTGAAGAATAGCAAAATAATATCAATAACAAAGGGCAGCCAATGTAGGCAACCTCGATGAAGATGGTGTAGATAGGGTTTGATTCAAAGGTGTAAAGACACATAGCTTTGCCTGGTTGGAATGAGTAACCTTCATTTTCTAAAAGGAATGGTGGAACTGACCCTACAAAAGCAAACAACCAGACAAACATAATGTAGAATCGAGTTCTAGATGATCGGAAAAAGTGCTGGTATTTGGCAGACTTTACTATGCAGTAATATCTGTTCACAGCAATAAGACTCATTGTGTGGATAGAAATAAGGGCAAGTGTGAAGCCTGTAAAGCCATGCACCCGGCAAAAAGCATCGCCAAAAAGCCATCTTCCTTCAATGAGGGTTCCAAAAACGAAAGGCATACATAGTATTCCCATCAGGGAGTCACTAATCGCCAGTGCCACAACAAACATGTTCGAGATCGTTCGAAGACGTTGATTTCTCCATACGGCACAGCAAACAAATGTGTTGCCAACAACGGTAAGGAAGACGATGACGCCAATTACTGATGACTCTACGCAGATGTTTAACAAAGATCTGTTCGCTAACGCTGAAGTCAAGTCAGCTAGCGCCATGGTGAATACACACAATTTGTTGGATTCAGAAAAGTAAATTGAAAGTTGGTCTTCTTTGTTTACGAGTCTCTGGTGGTTGTATGTTCCCCCGAGCAGAGTCTACTCGTAAACTGGCACAAACCCAATAGCAAATGCCCTGATATTGACACACGATCGCACATCTATGATCTCTCAACATTGTGACGTCAGAAGCAGTTCCACCAATCAGGAACTAGCAATTATATTCATAATTTCTTCCTCCAATTTTCAACTGGTTGAGAATCACATGAAGAAATTTTAAAGCCAATGAAATTATTCCATTTTTTCATCTTGCTTAGAGTCCTCCACCATAAAGGTTCAACCCCCTGATTCGACTTTAAATCTCGCATAGCATGACATTCTGCATTCGGCTTTAAAGCCTTGAATGTAGTTCAAAAAAGAAAAGACATTTTCATTGTAATTTAGATTTTCTGACATTTCTTTTGTTGCAGCTGTTTGAGAGAAGCATGAAGACTAATCATATTTTCGAGATTGGGCTACATTTACAATGTAATTTACAAGCTTAGAAAAATACACAAATAGTTACCTGTCAGAAAGTTAGAAAGAAACAAGAAAGGTTTTCGATTGAATACCAAATTAAACAGAAAGACGCATATCAAAGTAAATATCAAACACAAAACAATATTTCGGTTTCGCTACCACATTTTTTGCCGTTATTTTTGATTCCCCCCCCCCCGCAAACTAGAGTGACAACAAGATAAAATAAAAAAAATTAGAATAAAAAGCAGGAAAAAAAATACAGTTGCAAAAATGAAATCAATTTCCGTCGTGTTGCTGTCGTGCATGTTATTAAGTTGTTTTGTTCATATTCCAACTAGGAAGCTATATACATTTATAATTTCGAAGCATAATGTAAGATAGGCCACAAGTAATTTGACTAAATATTGAAATATACCTTCTCAACCAATATCAAATGCTATCGCAAAGCTGAACTTTCGGAAACGCAGTGAGAAAAATCATTGATGATAAGATCTTTGTATGTAGTGTTCTAATGAACACAGGTTTTCTCTACGTACCACCAGCTGTTCTTTTTGTACAAAATCATGTAATCTTATCTATGGAAAAGTAAAGAAATTAGCCTTCCTGTCAATTCCTTTTCACAGTTTTGAAGTAATGCTTGCGTTTTATCATGACAAACTATGCCGCGAAAAAGGAGTTTGTGAAGGCTCGTTGGATTTAAGGGACATGGAGTATTGGTCGAATGCTAAAACGGAAACTGCCAGTCAAAATTTTTATTTTAGATATCGTTTTATTTTTGAAGTTTTTCATTTCCTGGTGGTTGTATAGATCCCGAAGGGTTGTCAGATAAAGCAAGATTTATACTATCCCTTGCGCATTGAATTATATTGTCTCTTTAGGTCTGTAATTATTGCTCGCTACGCACAGTATATGACGTTCTATTGGCTCTGCTTAGCAAGAGTTTGATCGGTGGAACTCACAAGTCGTCGATGGCCTAAGGCATATGACATGAGAAATCAAATGATTATGAATTTTTTTTTTTTTTTTGTTCTTTTATTTTCTTTTTCTTTCAGTTTCCTTTCATTTTCTTTTCAATCTACTCTTCCATTTTTCTTTACCTTTATATTCTATTTTGTGCCTTTCCATTTGTTTCTTTCTTTTTATGATATCTATTTTCCCCTTTCACTTATTTCCTTCCTTGTTTTCTATAATATTTCATATAGTATTCTTTCGTTTCCAAGGTTTCCTTGCTCTAATCAAGTCAAATCGAAACCATCCTGGTGGTACACATTGGGAAGTATCTAATCATTTGCGCAGTTATCAAATTGTTGAAGAATCAGAATCAGCTAGAATCCCTTGTCACAAAAAAACCCCTGCGATATTATACATCTTGCAATCTATTTTCAAGAATAATGTCAAATGAAAATCAATCATCGCGAAATGCAACGCGGTGAACTCAAAGTGGAACAGAAGCAAAATAGAAAAAAAGTTACGAGTTAAAAAAAGTTCGAAACCACTCTCTTTAAATGAGTTCCAGAAAAAAAAAAAAAAAAAACTTTTCAATGCTTTATTATTAGTATAGCTTCCTTTCTTGAACTCTATCGGCATATTAAAACTGTTGCTAAAAAAAACTGCCATTAAAAGTAAATATCATAAATAAGTAAAGTAAAAGTCAGCGCCTGACTTCCGAGCATAACAATTAACGAGCTGGGTGAGAGAACAGAGCAGGGCATTAATGGATTGAAATAGAAGTGGGTAGAAATTGTTTTGTTTTGAATATTTTTTCTCTCTTTTAAACGGAAGGTTCTAGTGCATAGAAAAAATTGCTTAAGATTCAAGTGATAAGGATAACATAAACTGAAGAGTGCTCTTGGTGATGGTTGAATTGCTTCATTCAAACAGTCGATATCAGTGGTTGGCACTTCTTTTAATATGAAGTAAAGATAGTATTCATGGCATTCTTGAACAATTTTGAATCAATCATTAACACATTATGGTCTAAAATTGTGATCCATTTGATTGTAGCAAGTATTGATCGTGTTTTAATTATGTTTTATAAGCTTTGAGAAGATAAGGAGAACGCCGGCTTATCAGATTAAGTTTTTTTTGAAATTGCGATGATTCCCTTAAGCTTTGGATCGTTTGACTTCAATAGACATGGAGGGTAGATGTATGCTAACAATATATTTATCCATCCATTTATAGTTTAATAATCTGTATATTCATTTTGCCATCCATTCTTCCTTCAATACATCTATCCTTTCATCCCATCCCATCCCATCCCATCCTATTCCGTACTACTACTACTACTACTACTACTACTACTACTACTACTACTACTACTACCACCACCACCACCACCACCACCACTACTACTACTACTACTACTATTACTACTACTACTACTACTATTACTACTACTATTACTACTACTACTACTACTACTACTACTACTACTACTACTACTACTACTACTACTACTACTACTATTACTACTACTACTACTACTACTACTACTACTACTACTACTACTACTACTACTTAACAATGGATAGCTGCCAAATCCATATTAACTCCAATTCCAATTTTTTTTTCTTTCTTTCTTTCTTTTTTTGTTTTTGTTAGAAAGAGTAAATTTCTTTTTGCTTTAAGCGAAGCTTTATTGCATATCGAGGTAGAAAACACTAGAAGCTCATGCAACTCTTTCAAGTAAAATAAAGAAAGTAAAACAACAAAATCAATTTGAAATAGAAAACTAATAAAAACTGGTAAAACTATGACAAGAAAATTGACAACAGAAGTATCTAGAGTTTAGCTGTTGTTTTCCTCGTTATACTCAAGCCTTAAGTTAATATTATTCTAGATAAATCTGCAAAGGCAATAGATATTGATAGAGCACAAAACAGAAAGAAAGAAATTTAGCTTACGCAATTCCTACTCCAATATCAAACTGGATGGGAGGTAATTTGGGAATATTTTTAATGACGCCAGTTCAGTTTTCTTTAAACAAATTCGGATTTTCATGCAGATGAGGAACTTTTTGTTTACATTTCACATCAGTTCAAAAATAATAAGGGCTTAGTTATCAACATATCGGAAGGAAAGGAGAGTTCTAATTCTCCTTTTTTTTAAGATAAGAAACCTTTTTATCTTAAGAAGAGGAAATCCTGGGATAATGATAAAACTGAAATTCATTAAAATGAACTTATAATCGAATCCAATAAACTGTAAGGATAAAGACAGAAAATCGAAAAACGGATGAAAAATAAAAATGGATAATAAAAAATAATCGTTATTTTAAAGAAATAATAAATTTGTATCCATCCGTTAGGAACAACGATTAATGGACTGAGCGATGCGGAACAACACGATAAAAAAAATAGTCAAAGGAATCTCTCTATTCTTACTGTTCTCATGCTGTTATGATCGAATTGAAATGACATTTTAATAAACAGAAGCGTCAATTTCTTTTTTATTTTTTTCAGAAAGAACATATCATCATAAGACGGATAGCGGTTCCTGGTGTCCATAATAGGATATAAACATAACAGAAATGAAAAATAATGTGAGAAAATATGACTTCTTCACAGCTGCATCCTTTCTAGAGTTTCAATTTATATTCAAATTATTGGCGTAAAAATTTAAACTAAACGAAGAAAATAATCCTCTTTTTTGGAAAAACCAACAAATGGGGTCAAAATAATGATGTGTCTAAATTAATAGGTTGAAGACCTCCGCTAGAGTCGCGACACTGTTGGTTCAACACATCGATAGACTGACGACAGTTTGATTTGATTCAAAGTAGATTGGATTTTAATAACATACCTATCTCGCAGACGTATCCTGTACCGATGTAACCTTGGCGACAGCGACAGTGTCCATCCACGCAAACAGCATTGACGTCACAATCGGAGCAGCGGTCAACTTTTGGGAGAAAAGAAGATATAATTGTGGATTACTTTAGTGTTGATACTTTAGGTAGACATTAACATTTTCTGATATTTCATTTTGTCAGCATATAGCCTCTTTGTATTTTTGAAAGATCAGAAAAAAACATCACATCTTAATTTAAAAAAATATTAATCTAGAATAATGTCGCACCAAAATATTGGAATCAAGGCTACTCAGTCTATTTTTATATAGATTTATTGATAATAACTGGCTTTATTGTTGACGTACATTAATCTCAGAACCCTCCACACTCAAATGAGTCAATTAAAGACGTCTGTTTTAGCACTCGGGTCGGTCTCCTCATCAAACCGTTGCCCTTTGAATATGATGCGGTTCATGATTTGAAAGACCAGCGCAGAGCAACAACCATGCCTTTTACATGACTGCCTACTGTGTGGCATGTCCCCTAGAGATGGCTAAGGCTTGCTGAGTTATTGGACACTTTGGAAACGATCAAGGGACTGGGGCGAGTTTTGAATTTTAATCGAGTTAGCAAAAACCTTTTGTCATCCGATAAAGCATCTCGATTGAACGTGTTTTGTTAAAAAGAAACAGAGTTACAAGCCTTCAAAAGTGTTAACCAAACATTCTTTGTAAATTTTTGAAAGGCAATAATTCTGGTTCTTTTCATTCATTCATGTTCAAATTTGCTATACTTACATCTTGAGATCTTTTATCAAATAACCAAACTTTTCTGCTAATAAGATTAAAGTTCACAACTCGCCCCAGTACCTTGCTCGCTTTCAAAGTGGCCAACTGGCTTTGAGAATTATGAATACAAAGATTTTTTTTGGGCAAGCATTAAAATGCTTACCTTCACAGTTGGGTCCAGTGAAACGAGTAATACAGATACAGTCGTATCCATTTCCTCTCTCTTTACACGTGCCGCCATAAAGACAGGGACTTGGGTTACAGAGAGTTTCGACTACTGGCTCAGGGGCAGGTACTGAAAGAGAAAAAAAATCACTGTTAATTGTCGATTGTATGTTCAAACATGGTGATCATGTCTTTTGTTATATCATCCAACATGGCTGCCGTGTCTTTTGTTATATCATCAGTCCAACATGGTAGCCATGTCTTTTGTTATATCATCCAACATGGTGGCCATGTCTTTTGTTATATCATCCAACATGGTGGCCATGTCTTTTGTTATATCATCCAACATGGTGGTCATGTCTTTTGTTATATCATCCAACATGGTGGCCATGTCTTTTGTTATATCATCCAACATGGTGGCCATGTCTTTTGTTACATCATCCAACATGGTGGCCATGTCTTTTGTTATATCATCCAACATGGTTGCCATGTCTTTTGTTATATCATCCAACATGGTGGTCATGTCTTTTGTTATATCATCCAACATGGTGGTCATGTCTTTTGTTATATCATCCAACATGGTGGCCATGTCTTTTGTTATATCATCCAACATGGTGGCCGTGTCTTTTGTTACATCATCTAACATGGTGACCATGTCTTTTGTTATATCATCTAACATGGTGGCCATGTCTTTTGTTATATCATCCAACATGGTAGCCATGTCTTTTGTTATATCATCCACTATGGTGACCATGTCTTTTGTTATATCATCAAACATGGTGGCCATGTCTTTTGTTACATCATCAAACATGGTGGCCATGTCTTTTGTTACATCATCAAACATGGTGGCCATGTCTTTTGTTATATCATCCAACATAGTGGTCATGTCTCTTGTTATAACATCCAACATGGCATTTGTATTACTATACCTGTACAGTTCTCCCCAGTAAACTGCGGTGTGCATCTACATTTATAATCTTTCACTCCAATATCTATGCACATTCCACCATTCTGACATGGGTTAGCAACATCACAGAACTTATCTAGATAAGAGAAAGGGGTGAGGCAGTTAGAGAACTGGAGCGCAAGAATAATAGACAAAATGAAACAAATATATTAAAAAAATCTATTTTACGAAGAAGTTGTCCTTTCAGCAGTCATGATAGTAACATCAAAAATTAAGTTAAGTAAGTACGGCCAATATTGCTGCGAATCAGTTGGAGCCGGAAAAATTCTATTTTATTTGAAATTTTACAGTTTTTCTGTTCATTGAGAATTTAGTAACGTTCACTAACGTACACTGTTGATTATGCAGCACTGTAATTATTCAGTGTACACTTACATTGACAACGGTCGCCGTAGTAAGGAGATCTGCACACACAATATTCCTCTCTGGCGGATTTTACGAGACATGATCCTCCATTTAGACAGGGGTTCGGAAAACAGAGTTCTTGCGTTTTAGCTAAACATAGAATGATATTGTTAGTGAATGAAACGAATAAAGACATAGAAAATCATTAACAAACTATTGAGAAAAACAAACAAGCGATCGACCTGGCAATCGAACAGAAACAACACGTAAACAACGCAATGAGCAGACGAAACAGCAAGGAAGCAAACAAAGTGAATGGATAAACAAGAAACAATCTTGTAAATCCACACTATATCAAACATTGTGGTACAGTCGGGGTGATGATATAGAGGCTATTTACCGATTAGGGGGTCGGGATAGGGAAAACCTCTGCGCGAGGTCTTGAATATGCGAACTGTGGCCGTGAGGCCGAGTACCGTTTTCAAGGCCAAGGGCACAGTTTTTCCTTATCCGGACCGACTTTATTAGGACAGTAAATAACTTATTTTCATACCATTTACTTTTCCACTTGTTTTGCAATTTGTTTTGCAACGTTAGGATTACGGACTAAGGTCAGAGATTGAAAATACCACCCGCTCCAATAGCCAATCAGAACGTACGATTTTTTGTATATCGGACCGGAGAACAATAAGGTGAAGTTATTGATCGATATATAATTATAACTTTACATAATTAATGTGAAATTCAAGTGTGGCCTCACTAGTACGCATCTGTAAGAAGTCACTACATTATCGCTTCGGTTCAAACTTGCAAAGATCAATCGTTGATCTTGTGTACTTCTAATATCGTAGTGCACACTATACTCCCTCTCTGACCTGCAGTTGCTCTCCGTTTTTAAATATTCCCGGCCCAGTCTCCTTCCCTTCCGTTGCGCTGTTTTGATTCTTTGGGAAGGTCCGACTGGTTTGCCTCTAATTTTCAAGCAGGAGTACAGTGAGACCATCGGATATTAGTGAAAAATGCTTTACCTTGTACACAGCCGTCATGCCCATCAAATGCCAGAGCAACTTCATCGACGGATGGGCAAAAACAAACCCCAACGGCATCACAAGCCGAGTCATATGTCTTCTTCCCAGGCACGTATTTAGCTTTTGGACAATCACAATCTATAAATATGCAATAATTATTAATTGATTAGACAAGAAGTGGTTTAAAGAGAAAGAAATATTTTTCTCTCACATGCTATTTTTCTGTGAAAGAAAACTTCGAGCTCCTGGCTGGCTTTGAACCCACGACCTTCAGGTTACTAGCCTACGCTCTTACCAACTGAGCTACAGGGCGTACAGTAAACAAGCGAGCGAGGTCTATAAAGGCATTTACCCAGTACTCTACTCTGTATCAAACCTAGGTGGAAATGTTTTCCTTCACAGTTCCCTGCGCCATCTTAAAAGGTAGCCGGGCCTTTGCTTCAAAGCGAGACGAACGGTGAGCTTGCAATGATAGAGACATGTGAATAACTGTCCAAGGTGTTATGGTAAATTATGGTAAAAAGACTAAAAATGATGAGAAAAAGACCAACAAAAAAGGGTCCCCCGCGCCTCTTTACTAAACCAAACTACTGATTTATTACCGAGCGTCTACATTCTACTTAGTTACTTTGGCAGTTTTTCCCACTGTATTTCCCTTCACAATTGCACATGTAGTCATGCTTCTCCTTCAGATATTTGCAAACGAAATTATGCATGCAAGGGTTCGGCTGGCAGAGGTCTGGAAGCTGTACTGTTGATGAAATAGTACATTAGTACATTAATAAATGGTACAAGTCAAAAGACGTTTGCATCTTGTTAAAAATAATCCTGTCTAATCAGGGAGGTCACATCCCTGGTCCAATAGATCCCTTGTAGCACGTCAGAATGCAAATCAATTTTGAGGACAAAAAATGGGTTCAAATTCTCAGGAGATTCAAATTCTTTTGTTTTGTTGTCAAAATTGAGCTTTGGTGTCGCGTAAAAGGGGTCTAATAGTACAGATTGCGCTAGACGTTGTTGCACTGATGTGGCTGGCTAACACGTAAAAAGATAATTTCCCAATAATAATTCATGAGTGCCTTGTCTTTCCTTTATTATTTTCTTTTTATGATCAAAAAAAAAAGTTTATTTTTAGTAGTGTCTCATCACTTTCCATACATCGGTTCACTGGTCAATCACAAAGCATTCAACCGAGGCTGCAAGGTTAAAATTTGCCGGAATAATCCTTTGAAATATCGTAGCCACTTTGCCCATTTATTCTTTATGTAGGAATTGATGCACGTTACCAATACACTAACACACAACATAACAGACCCAGTTGTTCAACCGAGCAAACAGGGTGGTAGTTTTACCAAAGTCTTACTTACTGTTGCAGTCTGGTCCTGAGTATTGTGGAGGGCAAACACAAACTCTTCCATCTCCACTTGCATAACAACTTCCCCCATTCATACAAGGCTTGAGAGCACATATATCACATATCGCTGATGCAAGAAAATAAGATGGGAACGTTTGAAAATGTTTATTTACCAACGTTTAGGCAGCTACTTTTTGGTGTGCAGACTGGTATCTAACCACAGATTCATTTTGAGAGAAGCATTATAATCTGATCAATCATACATTAAGTCAGTGTGAACAAACGAAAAAAATAAATTAAATAAAATAAAATGAAATAAAATTGACCAATTTCCAAACCGCCCTTCTTCTTTTGCAAATACAAATATGATTTTTTTCTTGCTCCAGTTGGCTATTGTATAAAACAAGTATGCAAAAGTACCTAGTGATTCAGGAGTAGTTACTTACATTGACAGTGCTCTCCGCAATACCCTTTGGGGCATTTACAGTCATAAGACAAATCGGGCCCAATAGAACATGTTGCACCATTCCTGCATGGATTGGGGTGACAAGGAGATGCAATTTCTATAAATGTAGATAAAATTTTTTTTTTTGTCACAATCGTTCTCGAAGTTGAATTACTGGGCCGGACAAGTAATGCTCACACGGTCTTGAGCCCTCTGCATGACCGCATATCAGAGGAAAAGAGGATAAGAAGAAGGGAAAAATAGCATAAGAAATGATTAATTTTTTTGAAATCAGTACTGGGTAAATAACGTTGTACTGATCGATATATTTAGTACGCAAGTGATCTATTTTGGACGGCGCATCAGAGGACGTCCTCAATAGACTCCTTGAACGTTAAGTTAAAGCAGTTCAATTTGGAGAACAAAACAAAATAATTTCAATCTCCTGAGAATTGGAAACCTATGGTACGGTCTTGCCCTCCAAATTGAGCAAGTAAGCAAGCAAAAAAACAAATAAATGAACAGACAAACAGACAAACAGATTAAAAAAACAACAGACAAACAAACAGACAAACAGACAAACAGACAAACAGACAAACAGACAAACAGACAAACAGACAAACAGACAAACAGACAAACAGACAAACAGACAAACAGACAAACAGACAAACAGACAAACAGACAAACAGACAAACAGACAAACAGACAAACAAACAAACAGACAAACAGACAAACAGACAAACAGACAAACAGACAAACAGACAAACAGACAAACAGACAAACAGACAAACAGACAAACAGACAAACAGACAAACAGACAAACAGACAAACAGACAAACAGACAAACAGACAAACAGACAAACAGACAAACAGACAAACAGACAAACAGACAAACAGACAAACAGACAAACAGACAAACAGACAAACAGACAAACAGACAAACAGACAAACAAAACGCTAAAAGGGAGATTAAGAAATTAGAAAAGAAATGAAAATATGGAATAAAATTCAATAAAACTGAGTAACTATATATAATCCATAACCATCCTTACTCGTACAGTCGTATCCATCACCAGTATAACCAGAGTTACAAACACATCGATGATCAACACACAAGGCATGGTCGTGACAGGAATCACAGATGTCAGCTGTCAAGACGGAGAAAACAACACCACTGTTCAATACTGTCCTGCACCTCGCCAATATCAAACACTATTAAATCTCCGTTCTCGGAGAAAGACTGCTGAAGTACGAAAGTATCGGGGATTGCCTTTAGGGCTGCAAGGTGATCTCGTACCCATATTCTGTGCCTCGTTCTTATGTGCAAGGAAATCTGATCATTATCAGACTTGCTTGTAACTTGGCGAGGCCAACAGAGTGAAAAAACAGTATCCTTCTGAAAGGGTAATGAAGAAAGGGGGGGGGGGGGTTCTAATCCCATTTCCCAGCCCAAAATTTTGGGAATTCCCAGTCCCAGTCATGCAAAATCTCAGTCCGAGTTATAGAGTTATAGATTTTGGAAAGTCCCACTCCTTATATAGCTAAAACACCCCAGTCCCAGCACATGAAATCCCATGTTCCTAGTCCAAAAGAGGCGAATCCCAGCTCCCATTTTACCCTTCCAGATCCCTCTTCTGATCACTTTGTCATCGTGAGAAAAAAAACAAGAAAAACTTTAGTTTAGTGTATTACTTACTCTCACACTGCTTGCCCGTGTATCCTGGTGGACAGATGCACTTGTAATAAGCATGTTGTCGCATGAGGTTTATCCATCGTTTGCTCAACAGGTTCTGACTGTACAGATCAACGCATGTGCCTCTATTCTTACAAGGATCTCCTTGGCAGAAATTACTAACTGTGGAAAAAGGTTTACATAAATTCTTTGTAGGAAACAAAGCTCCCAAAAAATTAAAATTAAGAGAACAAAATGGGCATAATTACAGTAAGAACAGGATTAAACAACACGCTTGTTGCATCGAACAACAGGAATTAAATCTAAAGTTACCCTCGGAGATCGAGCATTTTTTTTTTTGCTGCTCCAAAGCTTTGGAATTCCCTGCCTGTTGCACTGCGTGAAATCCAGTGCTAACTACTTCTTATCTTGTTCAAATATTATTTTCATTACTAAATTTATATTCATCATATTATATATATTAGATAGTTTTATTATGTAAGAGTTGTAATGCGCCGGCATTTGATCATTTTAGTTTTTTATGTGATCTGCGCAATATAAACAGGCTATGGGATGTGCCCATAGCCATTGAATGCCAAACATGTGTGATTTATTGCCCAGTAAACAGAGCTAAGGCCATGCAGTACATAAAAAATTAATAAATTATTATTATTATTATTATTATTATTATTATTATTATTATTATTATTATTATTATTATTATTAATTGATACCGAAAAAGTTCTACACGAATGACACAACTTAACCAGTGGAACGCATAACATCTTGATACACTATGACACTATGTGAACCGACAGAAAGAATCATAAAACAACATGACATGGCTATGATATGACACAAAATATTGCGAGAGAACACAAACTCGACAGCATGTATCCACTCCTAAACGACAATTCGTCAATGACATGAGACGAAACTACATTATTAATATCATTTGATGGGATACAAACATCCAGATGATCTGAGAAAAATATTAACCAATCAGAACCTAGAATATTTGCAAATATGAGGTGTCATCCTTTGTAGCCCATGCAACGACAACTGGGCAACTTGTGCAGCTTGTCGCGCATTGCAAGTTGCAGAACAATGTTGGTCGTATTACTACCCCGCACGAAACTTGTCACGAAACAAAAATCGATGTTGCAAGTTGTGGCTGCTTGTTGCAAAAATTAGAAAGTGATTCTACTTTTTTCAACAACTTTTTGTATGAAAAGTTGCAGGCGGGGTAGTAGTACCATCAAAATCATTTTGCAGCTTGCAACGCGACAATGTTGTGCGAGAAATTGCACGATTGTGTTGCTCGTATTACCGCACTTTTAGCAAATGAGGCGCGAAAAGTTCGTTTGGCAGCAAAAAGTCCGTGCATGGAAGTATGTGAGGCTAAGGATTTCATGCATAAATATCAAAAAAGGCTATAGAACAGGATATCTGAAGAAAGAGATAAAGAAGTACTTAAGATACCTTCACAGTTTTTTCCTTGGAAGAACACTGGACATGAACAGCTGTACGTCCACTTGTTATCACCTCCGGCTGTTGCTTGAACAACTTCGCAGGCGCCTCCATTTAAACATGTGTTGGAATTACAAACATCCTCTAGACAACGAAATTAGGAGGGACAGCTTATTTATCTTATTAGTTTAGACATGAATTAAAAGTTAAGCATAAAATCCTAAAGAACTGACGGAGGGAGATGTACTAGGGGACGAAAAAGAGAGAAGAGAGAGAGAGAGAGAGAGAGAGAGAGAGAGAGAGAGAGAGAGAGAGAGAGAGAGAGAGAGAGAGAGAGAGAGAGAGAATGAATGAATGAATGAATGAATCACTTTTATTTATACACGGTAGTTCCATAAGTTATAAACTTCTTTACATGAAAGCCGTGATAAAAGAGTCTGTGTATACATACAATAAGTACAACTTTAAATATGAAATAAAATTTCAAATTATATAATAAAAACATTCAAAGTTAATTGACAATTTGTTTGCCCAATAATAACTTTTTAAAAATCTCTTTAGATTTTGATGACTTTACATTATGAGGTAGCGAATTCCAGTTTTTAGCACCCCTATATGAAAATGACCCTTTATAGAACTCAGTCTTTGGGACACGAGCAATCTCGACATTAAGTTCTTGATCTCTAAGTCGAGATTTATAAGGGTTACTTTCAGAACATTTTGGGAAAAGATCACTAATGTACTTAGGAACAGCATGGTTAACTGAATTGTAGAGAGAGAGAGAGAGAGAGAGAGAGAGAGAGAGAGAGAGAGAGAGAGAGAGAGAGAGAGAGAGAGAGAGAGAGAGAGAGAGAGAGAGAGAGAGAGAGATGGACGGATGGATGGCTGAATAGATTGGTAGTTGAAAGGATTGGTGGAAAGTTGGATAGATAAACAATAGGTGGAAAAGAATATATAGTTGAATTAATCAGTGGGTTGTTTGATGGATGGAGGATGGCTGGGAGAATGGCTAGCGCTAGATTGGATGGATGAATAGATTGTGGTATCCATCTATTATAGTTACTCATATAAGCTCCATATAAGATCGATGGATAGGTGGATATGTGAGCCCATGGATCGATATTACAAGGTAAATTAATACTCACCAGAGCATAACCGACCAGCATAGCCCTTGGCACAGATGCAGGGTCTTGTTGGGTTTTCAACACATGTAGCTCCATTATGGCAAGGATTTTCGTAGCATATCTTTGGGACTAGCAAATAGTGGAAGCAATGGAGTTAAAAGTTTAATTTAATGCTACCAATACAAACTGCATTTCTATCGTAATGGCAACGCAAATTTAGATTTTGTTGTAGCATGCGCGAGAAATTTGTTTTTCAATTTGTGCAGATATAATTGGTACATCCCACTGAAATTTCGCTGAACTTGGTAATGCAACACGAATTCATCATCATCATCATCATCATCATCATCATCATCATCATCATCATCATCATCATCATTATCATCATCATCATCATCATCATCATCATCATCATCAAGACATCATCATCATCATCATCAAGACATCATCATCATCATCATCAAGACATCATCATCATCATCATCATCAAGACATCATCATCATCATCATCATCAAGACATCAGCATCATCATCATCATCATCAAGACATCATCATCATCATCATCATCATCATCATCATCAAGACATCATTTTCATCGGCATCATGCATTCCAAGTTCATCACCATCATTATTATTATTATTGTCAAATCAAATATTGCCTCGTTCAGAATGATTTTTACCTTGACAGTAATCTCCACCGTAATGTCCAGTACAAGAACAATTAGCCTTGCCTTTAATAGCTGTACAGGTTCCACCATTCTGACACGGGCTTATGAAACAGGGGTCCGTATCTGGGGAATAGAAAAGTCACACAGCATCCATCAGCTAGATAATAATTCTTAACATAATAAATTAGTTTCCTTAGGATTAAGGCAACGATACGCTATATAAGTATGAAAGCGTCCCCCAAACAGCCAAATGATGCAATGCGTTCTGCAATATACCGTAATTGCTTATTATTCTGTTATATTTACCTTTACATCTTTCACCTTCGTAGCCTGGTTTGCACACGCAGTTGAAGGTATTGTCCATCTGGATGCAAACACCATCATTCGCACAAGGGTTTGGTTCACAAGAAGTGATTTCTTTGAAGGAAATAATAAGCAAATCAAAAAAAAGATCTCACGCAATAATATGGAAAATGTTGGTTCTTCCAAACAATGGGCCGGGCACTAAGTAATAATTATAACAGAAATCACTTGGGCATTTGTGGGTATCATGCAGGCAGCTGCACCCTCACCTGCCTGCTACATTAACACTAATACTGTGTGCCTCAGTAATAGAGCTTTTAATTGTGACGTCAAACGAATGTAAAAACGACTTCCGGGTCCAAAACGAATAGCAGTTTTGTGAAGATTATTCTTACTTTTTCTTCATGACAGCATTTGTTGTCCAAAGTTGTAATTGTTTCAGTGGAAGGTTAAATCATTGAGAAGAGTCTTCGCTCTATTTTAGCGTTTTTGTGAGCAGTTGGACACGGAAAACGTGACAACTTAACAGCTTTATTATCTATTACATAGCATTCGTACCTTCACATAGGCAGCCTTTAAATCCTTTGGGACAGATGCATTTGAATCCATTGGCATCTTCAATACATGTACCATTATTGTGGCATGGGTTGGAATGACAGTATAACAGATCTGTGATAAATGGAACAAAACATATAGAACCCTTGCAGCATTCATGGTTCCCCTCCCCTTAGTAACCGTTATGTTCCACAAGCTCAACAAATTAGCTAAAATATTTCAAATTTAATTTATAACTCTGATTGAGGAATTTTGATTATAAATTATAAAATGGTTTACTGTTCTGTGAAAATAAAGAAAAATGCTTCGTAATCCTGA
This sequence comes from Anthopleura sola, assembly GCA_023349425.1. Classification (NCBI taxonomy): domain Eukaryota; kingdom Metazoa; phylum Cnidaria; class Anthozoa; order Actiniaria; family Actiniidae; genus Anthopleura; species Anthopleura sola. Next base: position 10,609,794 of record JALHLI010000008.1, on the reverse strand, counting down.
TAGTACTCTTTAAAACAGATACTGTAACATGAAATGCTGATGCTGTTTCTGGGACAAGACTTTTATTCCACTGGGTAACAGTGACTGCAGTAACATTGATTGGTTAGCTATTTTTGAGGGGGAACCATGAACTGCAGCATATTCTCAATGCAGTTCAATGTGAATGACAAAATTATGACATTCACTCGCCTGAGATTAAAAATTTTAATTTGGTATTGTCCTACAAATTGAGCTGTCGGTTCGGAGTTAACTGAAATGGGTTCTGTCATTACTTATTCGTCAAAATTACATAACTTCGGCGTTGTAACCTGACTCGGGTTTGGATGGCTTTGCACCAAGAGAAAAAGTTATTTCAAAATATATTCTTGGTAAAAATAATGTATTTTTATCTAATTCCAAGTTAAGTTACGATCTTGGCTTGAGGAGCTCAGAAAACAGATCAGACCAAAACGTATCTCACATTTGCCACTATTAGCCTAGCCAGCCTTCAGTACATAATTGAGGCTGTGACAACGTTTTCTTACCGCCACAAGTTTTCCCTTTAAAGCCACCAGGACACATACATAAAAACGTTCCATTGGGAAACTCTTGCAGTTCCCCACCATGGAGACATGGGTTTCCTTGAACAAAAATAAGACAGTACCATATTCAATTTAAGATCATCTTTGGCTGCTAAATAGCAGCTATCAGTTTTACACTCCATTGTTTCAAGTTGAGGCATGTGGATCATCTATACAGTGAATGTATAGAAACTGAACCAAATACATGGAGCATATTAAGTGTTCAGGAACAGAGGAGCTTTGTGCATACTAGTCTTTAAAATTTTCTAATCTTAGCCCCCCACGTTTTACTTTTTCCGTCTAATTTGCATACAAGCCCCCCTCCCCAATTTAGAATATGTTCTGCCGTCCCTGGTGTAACTTAATCTTTGGTATCTGCTATTACGTTAAATATGACCCGCATTTCGTAGCAATTGCAGGGTTTTTGTCTGAGACGTTAAACAAATACGATACCATAAATACTAAATATGGATAAGGGAACACTTGAAAGTGTATTCAATATTGACTCCAACTTACTGGGACCAACAATCAAGTTCCACTCATTATGGAAAGACTATAAATAGATCACTCTTTTTGACCGCGATTCATTCTTGAATACATAAACCCAGATTTTTAAAATTTTCAGAATTTTTCTTTTTTTCTCAGTACCATCACAGTGCAAACACAATTGTCTAAGAAATCGAGTGACACTACTTTTAATAAATGGCTATGAAAAACCATGGCCAAATCAGTTACAATTAACAATAACAGAAATTGCACCGTGAATAATCTCATTTGCTTACCATGAAAATGATTAACATGAACTTCCTCATTCATCGGTGAAGCTGCTGGCACGGGCATGACAACACACCCCACACAACTAGGACACATTTCACAACTGATAAACCCAGACCCTGATCCCGATCCTTCGTCTTTTTCCATCGCACTTCCAGCTGAAGGGTCATCCCTTGAAGCATTCTTAGCCAAAACTTTAAACAGGGTCTTGTTTACAATAGAAATAATACCATCAGGAGGAATCTCGGGTTTCACTTTCATGATAGTTTCTGGTAACTTGATGGTTTGATTTCCTTGTGTCTTATTCTCAGCTTCTCGTAAGGTTTCATTTATAATACTTGATATTGTTTCAACTTTTGGGTTCGAATTGTTCCCCGCATTTTGCCGTGGCTGTAAAATAGCATCGTCATTAAGCATCCCTCCAGAACCAAATTTCCTCTGATTTCCATTAGAACGTTTTTGGATATCCACTCTTTTACTGAAGATATTTCCTTGATTCAGTCTGGAAAACGACAGGGACACATCAAATGCAAAGAACACCAAAATCAAAATTTCAAATACATGAACGTTTTCCATCCCGGTATTAAACCTTTCCTCCAAGCCGTAAAAGAATCATAAACATTCGGCGTTAATAGTTATTCGTAAAAGATAATATAGACCTTTTTTTATATAATCATAAAAATGGAGACAAAATAGAAAATAAATAATTCATTGATAGCTAGCCTCTTCAATTCAAGTGGTGCATGAACCGCACTTAACGACCTGCTAGGAAGACACTATGACCACACTTAGAATCTCAGACAACACCTGAACACAGTTATTACTGTGGAAAATAGGATACAGTTTGAAAAGGGCAAGAAGCGCTAAAGTTGAAATGATTTTAATTTCTGGCTGTTCCGACAGTAGATGCACAATCATGCACATGCACTCTTTGAAAACATCGATCTGATTGCGGGTGAAATTATTCCTTTTAAAAAAAATATTTTCAAAAACACTGTAAGGTTTTAGTTGTGATAAAAAGTTAAATTTTACACAATATATTTACAATATATTACAATATTTTTACAAAATATTACAAAAAAATAAGAAAGATCAAATCAGTAAGTGATCTTTCTTATTTATTATTTTTTACGCTGTAAAATTTAACTTTTTATCACAACTGTTTCATTAGAAACACCGACGCAGCCCACACTAGCTTACCGCTAGTTATCATCTCTGTAAGGTTTTAGTTTAACTTCCAGGAATAAAGTTGTTGTACTATTCGATAAAAAACTTGGAAATGAACTTTTAAAATCAACCGAAAAACTGTTCCAGTTAATGGGAGAGAAATCAAAATACGGATCATAAAAGTTAGCATTCTGACGGCAAGGAAAAGGCAATGCATTGAACAAAAAATTGCCCTCCCACCCTACCCCCGATAATGTCACAAAACACATATTGTGACAAGCTGCAGCCAGACTTGATCTGCTTGACTTGTTTGCTAACAGCTAGCGAAAGATCAACTGATGGAAATCTATTAAGTAACAACAGCAAGATTCTCAACTTCACATCTCACTAAACAAGGTTTGAGAAGAACTTGTTTTTGAAGGAAAAAAGCTCTGCTAGGCGATAAGAAATCATAATTCTTTGAAGGAACCAAGTTAAGACGAAATGGCAGACAAAGTTAATGCCTACTTGATCGTCCCTTCCGAAAATGTAGTCAATATATCACCGCCGTGCCTGAAACTGGAAACTTTCTTACGTATGGCTAAAATCCCTTACAACGCCATTCGTGGTTGGAAGCCTTCAACTAAAGGGAAGATGCCATGGATTGAGTACAAAGGCAAGGCTGTTGCTGATTCTAATTTCAGCATCCAGTATCTCAGTAAGGAGTTTGGTGTTGATGTTGATGGGCACTTGACTGCAGAACAGAAAGCTGTGGCTACGGCTTTTCTTGTCATGTTGGAAGAAAACACTTACTGGTGAGTTGATATTTTGGAGTCAAAATACCGTTATTTTAGTTCAAATGCAACGTTTTAATAAATCATGGAGCCAAATATTAAGGTAACTTCATATTTTGATTCAGTCTGATGGTATTCAGCTAATTCATCGAAATTCCTAATTCAATAACCTTTGATATACCTACCGATTTGCTCAGCGCAAGAAGAAAAGAAAACTCTTAAAAAGTAGCAACTTTTAAAGGCCTGATAACAAATTGTTTTACATGTTTTAGTGTGCATCAGAGAATTTGTAGTCAAAACGCATAAGAAATCGTTCTAGACAGTTGACTGACGACCTTTTGCCATGTCTACTAAAGCTTATCAAAGAAAAGTAACGCAATGTTGAATAAAATGGTTTTTAAAAAAAGCAAAAATTATTCCTGACGTTTCGATCAAAAACTTTGAACTTCTTCAGGTCAGTCTTGTGAAGAATATAATGGAATCAAAATGCAGTCTAGCTTTTATGGAGAGAAACATTTCATTCAACATAAACTGTGGAACCTGGATACCATCAGAAACATTTTCAGAAGTAAAGCAAATTCTTAGGTTTTTCATGATTTCATTGTCACAATTGTGCCACCTTTCTTTATCAGTATTACCGCGTTTATCAAAATTGCAATTTATTGATAAGGGACAAACAAAGCCTTCACCAACCTTTTTATTTTTTTAAATAGCTGTATATTAACACCGATGACCTTATAGTTCGTCTAGATAGTATCGGCTGCGCACAATATCGTACTGCAGTCAAAAAGTCAATTTAAGAATTAGTTGAATAAACTGTTATTAACTTTAGGACATTAGCCAACTACGTATGGTTGAGTGATCAGTACTCCCCCAAGATGCAACAAAATATGTTCCGAGACTATTCCACACCAATGAAATATATCCTTCTGAAACTCGTTCAAAGAAACGTCCGTGGATCACTTTATGGACATGGGATTGGTAGGCATACTGAAGAGGAACTTTATGGAATAGCTGAACGTGATCTAAGAGCCGTGTCTGCTTATCTTGGCCAAAAGATGTTCCTGTTTGGAGACAAGCCCTGTTTGACGGATGCTGTGATCTTTGGTATTGTGGGGCCTTTCATATGGGAAATACCAGAATCTCCTCAAGGGGTGCTGATTACAAAGGAGCTCACAAATCTGGTGGAGCATGCGAAGCGTATGAAAGAGATGTACTTTCCTGACTGGGACCAGCTACTTTACAAGCCACAAGCGCCTGAGTAAAGTACACACTGGTAATATACCCTTCTTGTTGACGGATACATCGATTTATCCCACCCCATAGAAACTGACACAGCCAATCAGAAAGCCGTTGTATATTCGTCGGTATTTCACTCTTCCTGCCCATCATACACTGCGCGTTGAATCTACACATTTGTATACTAGAAACTACAAGTGACTCGTGGGATATTCCACGGTATGTCACTCGAAAACCATTGTATATCTAGTATGTACGTAAAAACATATAGTGTTAATAAAAACTACAATTTATGTATTACATAGGTCATGGTAATAATAATGATAATAATGATGATGATGATGACGATGATGATGATGACTTTATTAAACTCATTAAATTCAGAAAGTTGAAATGTTATCTAAACTGGAGCTGTTCAAAAAAGAAATAATCAGGAATGGCAATAATCCCAATAACTGGTAGCGAAACTCCGCAATGACGTACCAAAGGCTAGCATTACTCAAAAGAGAGGCAGTGGCATAGGATAAAGAATGAAAGACAGTATCACCTCCAATCGTCGACAGCACCACCACTTCTTTCAGCATTAAAGGGAGAAAAGGAGGCCCGGTTAGACGATCGCGCCGGCGAGTTCGATTCTTTTCTGTTAAACATTCCATGAGAGTTCAGTTTAACAAATTGTCCACAGCTATGATGCGAAAACGAACACGATGGCCTCTCTTTTAATTTTAGTAAATCAACGACATTAAGGCTAGCAATCATATATTAATATTTAGACAAAAATCTGTTCTGTTTTTTTGGATTTACATCAGCATTGTAAACTTAATCTTCTGTTGAAAATAAACGAAAACACAGATCGAGGAGCTCTGACTGTAAGATAAAAGGTTATGGACTGATGAGGACAATACCCTTCCCGACCCCCTCCCCCCAATGTCCACAAAACAAAACACAAATCGTGACAAGATCTAGCCAGAATTGATCTGCTTGACCTGTTTGCAAAGGGCTAGAGCTCATCTCATGCAAATTTTGCACTGACGCAGAAAAATATTATTAAAGCAAGGTTATCAACTTTCACAACTCACTAAACAAGATTTAGCGGTACTTAAAACAGCGAGAAGAACTTGTCTTTGAAAGAGCAAAGTTCAGACGAATCGAAATGGAAGACAAAGTTAATGCCTATTTGATTCTCCCTACCGAAAATGTAGTCAATGCATCACCACCCTGTCTTAAACTGGAAACATTCTTACGTATGACTAAAATCCCTTACAACGCCATTCGTGCATGTTGGATGCCATCTACTAAAGGGAAGATGCCATGGATTGAGTACAAAGGCAAGGCTGTTGCAGATTCTAATTTCAGCATCCAGTATCTCAGTAAGGAGTTTGGTGTTGATGTTGATGAGCACTTGACTGCAGAACAGAAAGCTGTGGCTACGGCTTTTCTTGTCATGTTGGAAGAAAACACTTACTGGTGAGTTGATATTATGGAGTCAGGATGACCCATGATTGTCCTGGTCTTAAGGCAGGGTGGTGAGTTTTAAGGTAGCAAAAAACCAAATATGCTTGGTATTTATCTAAACTTTCTAAATAACGTTTGATTGAGTGACCCTTGGCGTCATGCTCAGTGTAAGAAAACAAAGGAGAAATATTGCATTACCTTTAAAATGCATTAAGAAATTGTTTGAATAAATAAATAAGCAAATAAGTAAATAAATAGGTTAATCTATTATCTTATTAAAGAAAAAGAGTAACGCAATATGAGGATTGAGGGTCCTTAATTATTGACTGCATTGTCACGATTGTGATGACATTATTTTTCAGAGAAGAGAGGCGGAAGTATTGTATAAAGATAGGAAGGAAGAGAGGAAGCGAGCAGGATAGAAGGAAAGATATACGGTTTATTTCTGTTCCCTTTTGACGTGGTATTCAACATTGCTACACAAAATGTTGCATTATATTGATCTACCCGTTTGTCAGCATAAAATCATCAATTGGAAATTGAACAAATTATAATTCAAATTATGAATAATTTCTTTAGGACAATAGCCTACTACTTGTGGTTGACAGATTACTCACTCAAGATGCGAGAGAAGTTGTTCCGAGACTATTCCACACCAATGAAATATATCCTTCTGAAACTCACTCAAAGAACCATCCGTGGATACCTCCATGGACATGGGATTGGTAGGCATACTAAAGAGGAACTTTATGGAATAGCTGAACGTGATCTAAGAGCCGTGTCTGCTTATCTTGGCCAAAAGATGTTCTTGTTTGGAGACAAGCCTTGTTTGACGGATGCTGCGATCTTTGGTATCGTAGGGCCTTTCATATGGGAAATACCAGAATCTCCTCAAGGGGTGCTGATTACAAAGGAGCTCACAAATCTGGTGGAGCATGCGAAGCGTATAAAAGAGATGTACTTTCCTGACTGGGACCAACTACTTTACAAGCCACAAGCGCCCGAGTAAAGTACGATGACGGAATTTGTTTTGGTTGATTGTTTTGCAAATTGCCAACCAGAAATCTATTGGATAGTCCAATTTTAACAAAGGAAACTCACAAAACATATTGTTAAAATGGTTGGCACATTAACATCACATTGGCAATGTTTGTAGACATTACATCCACCTATACTCTGTGTTCTGTTCTGAAAAACGTTCAGAGTTAAATCAAATAAAAAAATAATGCAGACATCAATAAAGATACGTTACAGCCATTCTCAGTCACACGTGCCCCTTGACACAACTGAACTTCTCGCCTCCTAACGTGAACTTGGTGGACGTCAATCAAAGGCACTTCCATGAATTTTCAAACATCTGCAAAGGAAAATAATGAAATTTATAGAAAAATTCAATTTTGCATTAAAAAGTTGTTCTACCAGACAAAAACTAATACAAGGCCAATTGTCGTTGGAAACTTCTTTCACCACTTCTTTTAGGTTAACGTTAAACATTTAGTGATCGTTTAGCTAACATAATTGCAGTGACTGCAAAACAAGTTGTCCACAGTTATGATGCGAAAACGAACAAGATGACCTCTCAGTTTTAATTTCATTCAATCACTGAACGACATTAAGGCTAGCAATCATATATTTATATTTAGACAAAAATCTATGTTGTTTCTTGGAATTACGTCAGCATTGTGTCTGTCAGAATAAGTAAATGGTTTTAATAGCCTGCTTAAAAAACTCAATTTTCAGTTGAAAATAAACGAAAACACAGATCGAATATATGGAGCTCAGATTTGCAAGATAAAAGGTTATGGACGGATGAGCACCATAACCTTCCCAGCCCCCTCCCCCTGATGTTCACAAATCAAAACACAAATCGTGACGAGAGCCATGCAGAGTTGATCTGCTTGACCTGTTCGCAAAGGGCTAGAGTTCATCTCATGCACATTTTGCCCCGACGCAGACTACTAGTATTTTAAAACCATAGTTATCAATTTTCACAACTCACAGAACAAAGTTTAGTGGTACTTCAACCAGTGATAACTTGTTTTTGAAGGAACCAAGATTAGACGAAATGGAAGACAAAGTAAGTGCCTACTTGATCGAGCCTACCGAAAATGTAGTCAATGGATCACCGCCCTGCCTGAAACTGGAAACTTTCTTACGTATGGCTAAAATCCCTTACAACGCCATTCGTGGTTGGAAGCCTTCAACTAAAGGGAAGATGCCATGGATTGAGTACAAAGGCAAGGCTGTTGCAGATTCTAATTTCAGCATCCAGTATCTCAGTAAGGAATTTGGTGTTGATGTTGATGAGCACTTGACTGCAGAAAAGAAAGCTGTGGCTACGGCTTTTCTTGTCATGTTGGAAGAAAACACTTACTGGTGAGTTGATATTATGGAGTCAGGATAACCCATGATTGTCCTGGAAGCACTGTTGTCTTAAGGCAGGGTGGTGAGATTTAAGATAGCAAAAAGCAAATATGCTTGGAATTTCTAAATAACGTTTGATAGACTGACCCTTAGGGTCATGCTCAATGTAAGAAAACCAAGAAGAAATATTGCATTACCTTGAAAAAGCATTTAGGAGTTGTTAGGTAAATAAACAAACAGGTTATCAATAAGTAATTTTGAAAAAGCGCAGGGAATGTTGACGCTGTCTCCCGGGGGGGGGGGGGGGGGGGACTGTGTCTGTCTTATCAAAGGAAATAGTAACACAATATCACTGGTTGCTATTGACTGAATTGTGACGATTGGGATGACATGTTTCAGAGAAGGGAGGAAGTTAGTAAGACAGACTAAAATACAGGAAGGAAGGAACAAAGAAAGCAAGCAAGATTGAAGGAAAGAAACGGTTAATCTTATAGACACTTTTGGCGTGGTATCCAGAATTGTTACGCACAATGTTGCACTTCAGTGATGTACCCATTAGTCAGCATAAAATCATCAATGGGATATTGAATAAGTTATGATTTCTTTAGGACAATAGCATACTACGTCTGGTTCACAGATTACTCAATTAAGATGCGAGAGAGGTTGTTCCGAGACTATTCCACGCCAATGAAATATATCCTTCTGAAACTCACTCAGAGAACCATCCGTGGATACCTTCATGGACATGGGATTGGTAGGCATACTGAAGAGGAACTTTATGGAATAGCTGAACGTGATCTAAGAGCCGTGTCTGCTTATCTTGGCCAAAAGATGTTCCTGTTTGGAGACAAGCCTTGTTTGACGGACGCTGCGATCTTTGGTATCGTAGGGCCTTTTATATGGGAAATACCAGAATCTCCTCAAGGGGTGCTGATTACAAAGGAGCTCATGAATCTGGTGGAGCATGCGAAGCGTATGAAAGAGATGTACTTTCCTGACTGGGAGCAGCTACTTTACAAGCCACAAGCGCCTGAGTAAAGTAAACCCTTATCCTATTCCACTCTTTGGTGGCAATGATGAATGGAAACGCTACTCATCTTAATGAGTAATTCATTCAAAAGTGAAATGTGCCATCAAAGTTTGTGTAACAAAAAAAAAAAAAAAAAAAAGAAAAAAAAACCCACAAACAACAAAAAAAACCTCATAAATTTAAATTAAAGTTAAGTTTCTGTAATTGTCTTTCTATCAGCCTTACTTTTACCTAAACATAGGCAGCGGACGAGGGGGGGGGGGGGGCAAGGGTGCTAGAGCCCCCCCCCCCCCCACACTTTTTTAGGTAAAGTTTTATTGCTACAATTGTTGCGGCGATTTTAGCGTTTTCGGTTTGTTTTGTTGTAAAGTCTTCTGTTTTGCTTGGTCGGTTCTTTTTTTGTGTGTGTGTGCTGCGGCGTAATTTTGGCTATTTCAGCCCCCCCCCCCCCACTTTTCAGTTCCTTCCGCCGCCCTTGCTAAAGACATGAGAGTAACGAGGAAAGGTGATTGCGTGACACGAGTTGAGTTGGCTTCAAATGCACGGATGACTAGGTGCATGCAATCCACAATTACACATGATACTAAAAGCCTCAAGTACAATAGCGTATTTGTCTACTGATAAGTTAATTATAGATGGAGTCACGATATCATAATTGGCTTGTGATATTGAATATTAATTGAAATCTGTCAGGTATGCAAGACTGACGAAGGAGTCTTGCATCCTTCACGCATCGCATCTACGAATATAATAGTAAAATAAACAACTGCTTTTACCTGTTATTCTCAAACATTCATTTATCTTGGTACATAAATACTAAATGCAGAAACAAAAAGCCATATCTATAGTTGTGTCCAAAGATTTCAGATTCATAGGCCTTTTTAGCTTGGGTGGTTTCTTTTCCCATTTCAGACCACGTGTTATTCTCTTGGGAATAAGATGCTTTATTTGAGTTCTATCCATATTCATCAACTGATTCATGTATCTTATCATACGCAATCGTTTAACAAAGAAATTAGATTTTTGACAATGACCCGTGGTCTGAAATGGGAAAACAAATTGCCCAAGCTAAAAAGGTCTATTGAGGGATGGAGGGCAAGTGCCTCTTGTGAGGTTGATACTTGGGGGTCTTCATGGAAGTTTAGAAATATAACTTGAAAATTAGGAAGAAGGGGAGAATATGGCAGCCACAAGTCATTTTATTGTCTAGAAGACGACCCAGAAAACAGAACCTTTTCTGCTTTACTGATATGCTGCTTCACTTTCCAAGGCCAACACCCCACTATAGACCTTTTCACGAGACGTCAAACCAGCTCAATTTGAAGGACAAAACAAAAGCGTTTTTGTCCTACAAATTGAACTGCATTCCGACGTGCTGCAAGGGGTTTATACCATAATATTTATATTTTTTTTTACAAACTATAAGGCACTTGGAAAAGTAACGCCGTATGCCTTCCCGGTATTATGAGAGCCGGTATTAATAAGAGTACCTTTGCTAACAGTTATCTTACGCTTATTCCTTGGGTTACTCTTGTATTTCTCGGTAATGAAGACAGAGAAAATGCAAGGGCCTCAACTGTGGGGACAAAGCAAAAATATGACTGAATAGATGATACCTCATTATAGTGCAAGCGCAAGCATGAGTGGAAATGGATCATCTTTTTTTTTAAAACCAACAGTTGTGCTTGTAAATATGCTCGTGCAATCTTTCGTCGTAGCGCCAGAAAGTCAGTTTGATGGAAGGGGTTGTTAATTTTTTAGGCAAAAAGGGACCAAGTCTGCAACTTTGCGGTTTTTCTCTTCTGTGAATAAGGATTGGTACAGGTTTGTTGCGCGCGAAAAACTAGTTATGCAAAACAACTAAGGTAAAGGCTAATATACCATCTAGTCCTTGTTCACCATTATGATTTCCTGCGGCTTAGTCTGTAGAGTGTCTGACCAGCAAACACATGATCACTGGTTCGAATCCGGCATGGATTTTTTCCACTAACAATTATTAGCTTGTAGAATCAAAATTCACATCTTTAACTAAAATATTAATGGATAGGTAGGTACTCACGATGTGGAAATGCACCTCTCTTGACGATGTTGTCGAGAAAAGTGATGACAAAATGGTTGCATTTAGAAAACTCTGTATCGATCTTATTAAACGCTTCTTCGCTGAAGATAAATAATGAATAATCATAAATAACAATAATAATAATAATAAATACAATAATAATGGGATTTAGCAGTGTTTAGAAAGAGTGGTTCTTATTCCACTGACTCCAACTGGAATTTAAAAGTTAAATTTTACGGAGGGAGGAAAATCAGAGAACCCGAGGAAAAACCACGCGGAAGAAAATGAACAAGCAACAGTCCTGACGTTGACATCGATACCCAGTTGGTATCAAAGCAAGGTCGCAATAGTAGGGAATAAGTGTTCGCGAACATCGGTTCACGTGGTATTATGGGTTCAACGGAACTAAGGCCCAGTTCAAACGTCGAACTTCACATGAGCCGAACGCATTGAAAAAGAAGGATAATAATTCGGTCTTCTTTGATGTCATTAGGTTCAGCTCATGACAAGATCGACGTTTAAATTGTACCTTAGTTCTAAGGACAAATGCCAAGATAATATGCAAAAAGGACTAACTTGAATTCTTCCACACTTGCGTCCCACTTGGCCTGGAACAAGAGGGCCAAGTTAAGTACTTTGGTTATTGCTTCCTTGACAAAACCGATCTATCGAACAGAAAGAAAAAATGACTGATGAGTTAATGAAAGAACTGGATGGATGGATGGATAGGTGGATGGATGAGTGGATGGACGGACGGATAAATGGATGGACGGATGGAAGATGATTATTCTCGTGAATTATTCTCTAAATGATACGTCAAGCACTAACTTAGCTATCATAAAACCCATCGAATCAATACCTTTTGACTCAGAAGACAGCGATCAAATACTTTGTCAACATGAGCACGATGCACTGCAATAACTGCATTAAGATCAACAGCCTGAAAGCATACGTTTAAATTTAGTACATATAAACCAATCAATGGACACCGACAATTACTAGAAAGGCGCGTTCTACACGTCGGGTCGTTAACAACAGGAAGCCCAATACTATAAAGTTAAACATTGGTTTTCCTTCTTTAACGAAATGACATTAGGTTAAACGGATCATCTAATCCTCACTACGATTTGTCTATTTCGTGTGTACTGGACATGTATGGTTGTTTACCGATGCACAATACATTCTGTTCACCAAACTAAAAAAAGTCCCATACCATAGCATTTGAAAATAATCTATATTTTTCTGGGAAAAGCAACTTTTATACTATTTTGATACTATGGAAATTTCGAAGCTGGCACCCGTGTAACGCAGTGGAAACTGAACAATAAAATAGATGTAAATGTGTAGAGAGGGGAGTGGGGCGTTCACTACCTTTGAAATAGCCTCTTGAAATTCAAGTCCAGTGGTATGTAGAATCTAAGATCAGGAAAAAATATTAGCGAAGAAAGGAAGGAAGAGAAAACATGGGAAGAAAAAGAAACATGGCGTAAAGGCTGACGTGATGTTCAGGAGGACTTCACGCAATAGCCTGTAGAAGCGAAATCCCTTCATTGACTTACCCTAGTCATGATATAGTTATGCAAACTATTGACAAAATGAAGGAGTCTAAAGCGAAGCAGGTACATCTTGTGAATCAATTCCTGATTGACAGGTTTGTTGGTTGTCCTCGTTGGAATGTCAGGTTGGTCTCCGTCTTCATCTTCATTGTCACTTGATTCTGTTTGGATGTGTGTTTCACCCGAGAGATCTTCAAAGTAACATTGAAAAATAAGGTAGAAACAAAACCAAAAGAAGAAGCAAAAGGCAGGGCAGGGCAGGGCAGGACAGGACTAGAAGTGGCACAGAAACCAACTGCAATGGCATAAGTCAGATAACCCTTACCTGTGAATCGCAGTTCATCCAGACTCCACTTTGCTCTCTTTACCGTGAGAAGAAACAGAAAAACTTGGTTGTATTTCTTGAGACAATTCTCGTCGATCACCAGACTAACAGGCCACGGAACCTAAGCAACAGGTGGTTTATGTGTAAGTAAATTGTCAAATGAGACAGAGCTTGGGGGCCTATCCAAAGTACTACGACTGTACCACTACCATCTCCAATGCCTTCACACTCACCATCATCATTATCATCACCACCACCACCACCATCATCATCATCATCATCATCAACACCATCACTATCGCCATTACCATCATCATCACCATCATCTTCACAATTATTACAACAGCGGCAGCAAAAACAATAGTATCATCAACAGCAAATACAGCAAGGATAGCAATAACAACAGCAGTGTTAACAGCATGCAGCAACAACCACAGCAACAGCAACAACAACAACTTACAATAATCATACCAACAACAGCAGCAGACTACCGCATTGCCAAAAGAAAAAACTTTTGAAAAGGGATTGGCGAGCAGGAAAACAATCAGATATTTATGTTTTTTTAGTGGATCGTATATACCTTGTAGTTGAGTGTGATAGACTGTAGAGTCTGCACCGAGGAACTTTTAAATCCTGAGACACTTGGAGCAAGATCAAGACTTACTGCAAGCCTAAAGGCAAATAAAAATGCATTACATCCGATTTTCACTTATATATTGAGAATATTTGCACGAATTATTCTTATACGACAAATGAGAACGCTACAATATTTTCTTCAGAAACGTTTGCTCTTTCTAATTCTTTTTTTGTCGTACGAAGACTGAGCACTTGCTGCGTTATGCTGTTGCCCGTGGGGCTGTGATGCGAACAACTTTCACTTCGTAACCTGCTTGCGACGCAGCAATGTTGTGCGACAAGTTGTACGATTCCGTTGCATGTATTACCGAACCTCAAGTGGTTGAAACACATTTGCTCGACCTGTATCGTGTAATATGGTCTTTTAACTCATATTTGTCTAAAAAGCCTTTCTTTTTTGCACTCATTATTGAGAGTTACAGTAATACCTGTCAATGTAGTGAGGGAACCGAGGATATAAAGCCTCTTGGAGAAGAGAATTAAGATACGAAATATCCTGCCATGGATGACGACGACGAATCTAAAAGATAAGAAAATTAGAAGATGGCGGTGGATTCTGTACCCCTCTCTACCTTAGTACTCCGTTAAAGCTCAGTATTCCATTCGAGAGAAAAATAAACCAGCATTCGAAGCCAACAGGGGTTGATCTTCTGACCTCTCACTTAGTAGGCAGATTTAATGGAATTTGGCAAGTTTCATTTGAATCACTAATCAATTCTGGTCTTACCTTCTTAAATATGTCCAGGTAAAAGTGATGCATGGTGTCGCCTGCTTCTAGCAAGAAGAAGTTCTGCAACATCATGATCAAATGAAAAGAAAGCTTCAGATGAGCGTGTTAATTAACGAAAAAAACATAAGACAAACATCCCCTTTCCGCACCGTCCAATTATCCAAGAGTCTAGGCAATTATTCGGTAAAGCTAAAGGTTGAGTTTATGCTGAGTAAGAGTTTATGCTGAGTAAGAGTTTATCGCTAATCACCACCGCAAGTACAGCAGTGACACTGCTTAACGGGGTCGAACTGAAAGCATGTAAAGGCGCCTCTGGCAATCACTATACAGTCCATCTATGACCCTGAACTTTAACCAGTTTGAATCTATTTAGGGTTGGTTTGAGAGGAGGGAGGACAAACCGGAAAGTCGAATAAACTCTCAGAAAGAGAACCAGCCAACCCAGCTCACATAGGGAGACTTGGATTCGAACCCCGAACCTTAGAGGTGAGTGGAGAGCTTTTTACCACCCCATCACCCTGACTCCCCTCCTACAAGGCAACTTATAGAGTATTTCACTCTAACGATAATTACTCCAAGCTTAAAAATGGAACTTTTCCTCTTTTTTTTTCAATGAAATTACTTACCTTCATAGCATTCAAGTGATCCATCAAATTGTAGTCAGATTTGAGGAGAGATATCAATGCACCACATGCCTGGCAAAAAAAAATTCAACCGATGAGGATTGGAGAATTATAGGGCTTCTTTCCATGCAGGAGCACTGCACGCGCTAAAGGGAGTCTGCATAACATGTATCAGCTGACTTGACCTTCAGAATGAACTCAATAGATACAAGGTCAACCAATCAGAATCGAGAATTCGACATTGTATTTTGATTAGGATTTCCCAAGTCCCTACTCGGAAATGCTAACCAGACTTGAAAAATAGTTGACTCAGCCATAATTGCTTTCGGGGAACGCCATTAACTCAGCTGGTAAGTTTATAAACTATATTCGCTGGAAATCCGGCAACTAACTATGAAAATGTTATTGAAGATACTATAGAAGATTTTCGAGGTATTTCTATGAAGAAGGATGAAAGAAGGAGGAGCGCAAAAGCATCTATGAACCACAGTTGGGGAGGTCGTGACTGCACTTAGTTTAGTTCTTAGTTTACCTGAGTATATTTGGTTTGTAGAAGAGGTGTTAAACTTTTTTTAAACAACACTTCAACAGGCACCAAACATCGTTCCAGTCCTATCAAACAATAACAATCAAAGTTACTAATCAGGCTACCGTACACAAAATCAAATTTGACGGCGCATACACCAATACATGTGCAATATTGATCAAATAGATACTTTAAATCGTACCCGAGTGTAAATGCTTGAATTGATCAGTACATTCCCTATAGATAAGAAATATTATGTACGTCAAAAACTTGAGTAAAGCTGGGCTGGACCCTTTGCGAAGAGGAGGGGTATGAGGAGAGAAGCAAGAGGAGAAGGATGAGGAGGAGGAGGAAGAGGATGAGGAGGTTGAGGAGAAGGATGAGGAGAAGGATGAGAAGGATGAGGATGAGGATGAGGATGAGGATGAGGATGAGGATGAGGATGAGGATGAGGATGAGGATGAGGATGAGGATGAGGATGAGGATGAGGATGAGGATGAGGATGAGGATGAGGATGAGGATGAGGATGAGGATGAGGATGAGGATGAGGATGAGGATGAGGATGAGGATGAGGATGAGGATGAGGATGAGGATGAGGATGAGGATGAGGATGAGGAGTTTTAAACTTTCCGCAAGGAGGCTACCCTGGGTGGGGATAAGGAGGCTACCCTGGGTGGGGATAAGGAAGCTGGGTTCTAGAGCATTTGCTGATCCTGAACGATTTCAAGTGGGAGTGGCATTACATAGCGTCCTTTCATAGGTTTATCCCAATCCACCCCTGGGATCCGCCATTGTTGAGGCTTCTGGCCAGTGCTGCTCGGTGCTTTGGTAATGGATGGAGGGAAACATTGGAACCCAGGTAAGAAAAGGGTAGAGATCTTGAATTATCTCCTACAGAAAAGTTTTACAGCCGCCATGCAATAACTTTGCAAGACAAGAGTTCTTATTTCCCAAATAAATGGCAAATTTGCTAATAATTTCAGAGAATGTGGTAGGGGGAAAGGGGGGGGGGGGGGGGCTTATCACTCAACGATTCGTCAACTGAAGCTACGCAATGCATTAAAGGCAGTACACTTCATTCAAACCTTTTATTTGTTCTTGTGGATGACGCAACCACCGCGGATGACAGCAATGATTCCCTCAACATAGGATCACCAATCTCCTTGGTAACCGCCAGTATATCTGCCTTGTTTGCTAAAGCAATACGACCTTCACCGACAATATCTTTATCACCCAAGTTTTCATCTTCCACGACCTTGTCTTCAGGGGATCCTTCTGTGGTGCATGCGCTTTTGTCATAAACCGCTGACAGTAATGAATTCACGAAGTTTTGATATAGGGAACTGCCTATTGATATGAACAATGAAAAATAAGAATAACATTTCGGATCAGTATGCTGCAAGTATCATTGCATGGTAATCAGTGCAAACATTAGCAATACTAGTGCACTATAACAGTTTCTTATATAGTCACAACTCGTTACGCGCGCTTTGATTGGTCAAGAGCTGTGATGTATTAGTGAACGAAGCATAGTGCTGATGCCATCTGTGCGCGCAGTATAATTTGCGGAGAAGTGTAAGAAAACAGCATTCGAAACTGTAAGCACGGAAAAGATGTTTCATACTTTAAAGGCAAGGTGAAATACGGACTGCACTGCCCCTTATGGGATATTTAAACACAGCCGGTCAATGATTCTTTAGACGTATTTTTTAAACAATACCTGCAGCATCAGAAACAGACGATTCAGCCATCTGAAAGTTCCAAGCAAACCTTGGTTAGAAAAAATTTTTTATAGACTCGATGTACTTGATGTACTTACCTTTCCAAGGCCTTGGATGAGGTTGACGGATTTCCCCGCAAGCAGAATCTGCGAGGCACAGCAAAGAATTTAGAAATACGCGAATTAGGAAGCAGCAACATGTATCGTAGAATAGTTAGGACTGATAGAGGTTAGTATACTGTAGATCTTATTTCCATTGTTATTTTGGTGTCTATTTGATTATTACACATTAAAAAGTACTTTTTGTTTCATGGCTGAAGTTTGGCAGAAGTAAGGCCCGGTTTAGACGTCGAAGTTCACATGTGCCGAATCAAAAGCAAATGAGCAAAACATATTGTTTGAATTATAATTTTAAGAAACAAAACGACAACCTTTAGTTTAAACTGTTTCGGCGACATTGCTCGCCATCGTCAGTGAGTTTTATTGAAGATGTGAATTGTTTGAATTCCTTTGCATTAGATTCGGCACATGTGAACTTAGACGTCTAAACCGGGCCTAAGATCAAACTCAATATGAGAAAGGGCACTGAAAGGCAAGGGCGCGTAACGTGAGCTATTGGTGCAACGGGTTGTTCATTTACCTGCTGAAGTAAATCCAAAAGAAAGCAAGGCACCAGGAATGAAGTTTGTTGGTTATCTATGTAACAAGAAGGCAAAGAAATGACTATATTATTTATATTTTAGTAAAAGAGGGAAAACCAAAATCTCTTAACTTGTACAGAAGGGGGTGACGATATATTGACGTCATTAGTAATCCTGACTTTATTTTGTACTTAGATTTAATTGAGGGGGAGTCTGGTGCACCCATGAGTAGACACCCCCTGGATTTGCCCCTGAAACTGGAACCGAAAACCCTGAAAATTATTCTTTCTGACAAAAAATAACTATTCTAAATTAACGAGCGCAAGAGAATGTTTGTCGAAAAGAAGAAAGATAATAAATAGTCAAAAAAATCAGTGTTACCTGGTTCAGCTTGTCGCAGAGTTATTCCTTTCTCCCAAAATGAAGCACTTTTTAGTGATATGGCATTATTTCTAATGCGAAAAAATGTAACAAAATCATTCAGTTCCTAATGAGTACAAGTTACGAGTAACATCACAGGAAGTCTGGGTTTGTACTCCCTGCGGTAGATCGGTCTCACCTTTGGATGAAGAACTCGTTTGCAGGATCATTGAAGGTACCTGACGTCACCCAGTTATCGATGAACTCAAAACATGGACGGACTGTGTCTAGAAACACTCGTAGCAATATGGATACCTGAATATATCAATTGGAGATGGAATTCAGCATGTTGGGTTTTGCGGAGGGAGGAAAATCGGAGAACCCGGAGAAAAACCCTCAAAAATCAAGGGTACCTTTCACAGTTCCCTACTCCATCTTGAAAGGTAGCCGGTCTTTTGCATCGAAGCGAGACGAACGGTGAGCTTGCAATGATAGAGACGTGAATAATTGTTCAAGGAGTTAAAAAAAGGTCTCTATCATTGCAAGCTCACCTCGTGTTTCGCTTCGATGCAAAGGTACGACTACCTTTCAAGATGGCGCAGGGAACTGTGAAGGGGACTACATCTTTCCATTTCCATCCAAACTTTCAAACATTGGTGTTACCTAGCTCGATTAGGTGTTTAGTTATTCTAAGTAACCAATATCATTGATTTCTTTCGTAAATATCTCCTTTAAAATTCTTCTTTTCATTGTTGTCATTTTTGGTATAAAGTATATAGTGCTCACATGGGGTGCCATGGGAGGTGAGAGGCAAGGGGCTTGTTTCTTACCTTCCATCTGGCAGGTGATCCTATTGCATCGGAGATCCGTATGTTATGATAGAATGCATCCAAGAGATGGGTGACTCTCTAAATACATAATACATAGCATAAGTTAACAACATGTTTTGCGCCCTATGCTAATGATGAGGACCCTAAGTGTCCCTTCAAACTTGTCTTCATTCCACACACAAAAAAAAAGGAAAGTTAACTCCAATGTATCGTGTATAAATGAGACGCTGTTAAGTGGTCAACAGTGATTATAGAAATAAAGTACTTAGGCGGCAATAGAATCAGGGATAGCTAAACATTATATGAAGTACTCTAAGTCTTATACCTCTTTGGAACAATTACATTTTTTTGTCTTGCAAGGCGGTCTCAATGAAGAAAGAAATAATACTCAAGGTAATTGATCCGGGAAAAAATGAACAGTTACGTACCTGAGGTAAAGGTTTGTTCATGTACGTAAGTACTCCTTCTAGATATACGGAATGAAGTACTGAGATCTGAAATAAAGGAGAAAAAATAAGCCACAGGAAAATGAGGTACTTGAATGGATGGTCGGAATGCATGTCGGAATGCAGCTCAATTGGAAGGACAAAATTACAATAGGTTCTAATTCTCAGGATATTGAAAATCTTATCTTGTCCTCCAAATTGAGCTGCTTTGACGTCACGTGCAAGGCGTCTATATATGGAACGACATTCCTACCATCATGGGAATCTTCTTGGCATTCGTGCAGCCAAGTCAGGATGAACATGTACACAGGGTGCAATGTTTTGGGTTGTAGTGCAACGCTCACCTCTTTTATTTTGGTGTTTAGCTTGTCGTGTAAACCAAGCAGTGTCACTGTGGCCTCTTTAAAAGACAAATCAGAAAGGTATAAAATATTATATAGCTATAGCAGTTGAAAATATTTACATTTTTACGAGAAACAGTGTTTTTGTCAAGGGATGTCATGCATAATATTTTCTTATAGCCATTGAGTTCGAACTTCCATTTAGTTGCACTTTCTCATTTTCATTTAAAAGTAATAACAAGCAGTCTTTCTATACATAAACCCCTTGTAGCACTTTGAAATGCAGCTCAATTTGGAGGACAAAACAATAGGTTTTCAATTCCAAATTTAGCTGCTTTGACGTCACGTGCAAGGGGTCTATACATTGATACACTTCATCATTCAGTTTGTCGACAAGGATGCAGACGCAGTGTTTATGAAATGGTATGATATAGCAATGCAACACGCCTATATATTCCAGTCCCCTGCTCGTTTTGTTATCGGTTAATCTTGATTTAGAATTTATTTTCCAAGAATAACTACAAACCTTTTTTGATGACGTCCTTTTCGATATCAGAAAGAAATGACTTGTATTCCTACGACAATAATAATAATAACAAACTTTGTAACACACTCAAGTCACTGTCTTTTTTCTTCCCTTTTTAAAAAAAAAAATTTCTAAATTCCAATTCGATTTGAGGTTGAATGCTTTAGACATGAGCCTCTAGTGAGCAGTTCAAAATGACAATCAACCCACTAGTCGCAACAAAATATTGCTGCGCGACTTTGTTACAGAAGTAGAAGCACTTTCTACTCCACCGGCTCTCTGTAACAAAGAAAATTTGTTGCGCGCGAGGTGGTAATACGAGCAACATTCACTCTGCAACTTGCAACGCAACATTGTTGTGCGACAAGTTTAGCAGTTTAGCAGAAAGAAATACCTTAAAATATGTTGCCAGTGAGTTAGCAAAGGCTTGCATGGTGATAGATGGTTGTAAAGCATGATTGACATTCTCTAAGATGGAAGCTTTAAACTCTTGTAACTCATGGCTTTGTTCACCTACTGTAGCAAATTTCTTTAGGAGACTCTGCAGTGAGTTCTGTAAAAAGGTAGGTAGTATGGAATGAAGTACAATGAAAAAAGGTAAATATTCCAAGGGGAAATAAGGGTTGATTCTCAGGTTTGATTTCTGGGGTGGGCAAATAACATGTACGTAAGTAGAGTTTATTTGATATGTTTATCTCTTGATTCACATGATTTTCTCCAAGCTCTCCTGAGTTTACCTCCCTCTGTAAAACTCAGTACACACCAGTACACCAAATCCCAATCTCATCTGTAGGTTAAGCCATGCCCTTTTGAGATCAGCTAAGGGCATGGGGTCAAATGAAGGGCGTGTATCCATGGCTTACCAAAGTCAAGTGAGACACCTGAATGCTGCTATTAACTTGGATTCTATTGTGATTGTACTTATAAATAAATGAGTTCCCAATGCCTGATAACATCCTGCAACAAAGCACAACCAATAAAAATTAACCTTAAAGCTATGGACAAAAATGTGTCTCACTGTACAGTATGTGGCCAGGACTGGCAGGGGTCGATCCAGGGAGGGGCAAAGGGGGGCTGTGGCCCCCCTCCCTTCAGCTAAAAATCTTGAAGTAAAACAGAAAGCACATTTTTAAATATCTTTCCAAGATCTGCAGTGTCATTTGGAATGTTCAGTCAAGCCCCCAAGGATCCGCCCTTGACTGGGGGGTTGTGCCCCACATTTTTTTGTTGTCTGAACGGGGCAGTTTTGCAATGGACCATTCTAAGACCTAACTACTTGTTATCAACAGGCATGCATGACACACAGTGGCATGCAAATATAAAGGGAGGGGGCTCACTTCAGTGTTACCACAAAAATCTTGCTAGATGTACAGTTACAATATTGGATTTGAATTTGCTCACCAAATGGTTTCTCTGATAATCTGTGTTTCTGTCAAGACTTTCTTTGCAGTAGACTGATGAAAAGGATTTTGACTCTGCTGAAATGTCTCCCTGACATTATTTGAAAAACAGAAAAAAAAGTAAATAATAAAAAAAACTGATTGCAAGAATAGATTCTAATTTCTGAAATTAAAACAAAATTACAAAACGTTTCAAAAATTCTATGAGAAGCATGGGGATAAAAAATGGAGAGAGGACAGAATCAAATGGAAATAGGAATGGAAATGGAAATAGGATACATGACTCATGGGAATAGTGACTTTGAATGTGTTTTTGGTGGTGTGGACTGTCTCTTGATTAATGCTGACTTTAATTGATCAAGCATCTCCAGTACCTTCATCACATTCACATCCGTAAGGTTGTAAACCGCTGGGTCTCTGGTTTTCCTCCCTCCACAAAATACATACATGCATCTCTAAACGAATTTTTCGACAATAGGACTGTTTTCCCCAAGAGAAATCATTACATGTAGTCAGTCAAATGGTATACTGTATTAATAATATCTTAATTATTAATTTGATACTAACCATGTATCAGCAACTGTACATTGGCCAAATTTACTAGAACTGTTCATATTGGTGCTACTTAGAGGGTATTCTTCCCAGTACTGATGCACAACATGTTCTGACAACCACAGACGACCCTAGAGTACATGTAGAACAGCAAAGATAAGTTCACATACATGTACTGTACAGTATATAATTTACTACCATGCCGTTCATATAAATCATGTATTTATGATTAAAATCATGTACAGCAGGAAGCAAGGCACATGTATTGTCAGTTGAAATTAACATGAAATTAATAAGCCAGTTCGGAGTTTCAGAATTGCTTTCAGTGCGCATGCGATTTTATCCCGAATTTCTTAATTAAACAAAAGAATGTGAGAAATTCGGGATAAAATCGCATGCACACTGAAAACGATTCTGAAACTCCGAACTGGCTTATTAACAGGTCTGTCATTACCTTCTCTGTCAGTGTAGATACAGATGGGTTTCCTGTGTCATATAAAATGAGTCTTTGATCTTCACTTGATGAAGAATCCATAACACCTGAATCCTCAGGTGGTGCTGATATATCTGATTCCTTCAAAACAATTCAAGCAAAATTATACACAAGTACTTGATAATGATAGTAAAAATTGAGAAAATTAATAAATGGCCTTGATGGTGGTGAAGATGATTAGAGGAAGATGGAAAAATCACTTAGAGTTGTTGGCAGAAGTTGGTAACTGCCAAATGAATCCGATAATTATACAGTACTGTTAACATAAGATTGTATTTTGAAAAACACTTTTTTGGCATTACAAATCTTTGCATTGTTATATGCTGATCGAGACAACTGTTACAGTTCTGACAGACTACCATCAATCAAGTGTAAATTGTAGCAGTGTACTTACTGTACAGTCGGTACATAATGTGAACCGTGAGAAGGTACAAATGAATGATGAAAATGAAATATTTGATTGACAGTAGTCTATTTCCTGATTTCGATGAAAGTCAACTGTTGTTATAGCAATGCAATGAAAACCGTGGTAAAAAAAAAAACATACCAAGATTTCATCATCAGACCAGTCCTGAAAGAGGCAAAGAAAAAAAGGATTCAACCATTTGGCAATTACTATTGATATTCTATGTAGTAGTAGTTAGGTTGTTTAGGTTGTATAATTGTACATTGATTTTGGCATCACTCATTCAACTGCTATATTGATTTAAGTGGTTTATAGGGTTTAGAGCTAGCTGTTAAAGCTATAAGATTAACAGTATCTTGAAACTTTTAGAGGTTCATGATTATTATATATTAAGAAGAGTGAGTAACTTTCAATTTGTCTTTTCTATAATAATTACTACTTCCATTTAATAGTGCAAACTCACAAATAAAGGACCACTGTGTGGTATTCCTAGAACTTCTTCTTCAGCATCACCCAAAAGATATGCCTTCCAGTCAAATGTGTCTTCATCTTGTAATAGGAATATACAGGTAAAAGTCAATACCCAAAAGAACATTGTATGTACAATACAGTAACCTGTTATGTCCCTGGAATACAGGCTCATTTACTCAGACAGGGTTTGCCTCATTTCAGCATTAGAATGCATGTTCACAAATACCAATTATGGTAAAGTAAAGAATGCACAACTTCAACAATAAAAACACATTGAAATTCCACAGACCTTTGCTAGAATGTATGGATATATTACACAAAATCAGGGCTAACTCTGAGCAACAGAGAACTTGGAATCTGGGTATTTAGCCTTACATTAACATGAATAAATTTATACAACACAATCATGTACAGTACATGTACACATACAGATAATAGGCTTGGAACTTCTTTTCCTAGCATTCCTCTTTCCCTTTCCTTAATCCTTTCATTTTTAGCATCTTTCCCCTCCTTTCCCTTCTTAGCTTTATGCAATATAGGGATTGTCATCATATAATTGTCTGTTTTTAATCACTGCTGAGTCAGACCTGTGAGTTCAGATGGATCCTGTCTTGGTTGGTAATCATTTTGAGTTGGAGAGTTGGACAGCAGCAACAAAAGTGAGATTAATGAGTAATGCGCATCTGTCTAGATATTAGAAAAAAATCAATTATACTGTTAGATGGTTATTAAATTAAAGGGTATATATATATATGAATATGTATTATGAACATGTGGATATGTCCTACAGTGTACAGTGTAGCTCTGGAAACAACTCAATCTCATGGGTTTCCTATGTAGCCTGGCCTGAGTGTGCTGTACAGTATATTAATTGGGAGAACCTACATAGCACTCAGTTGATGTAATGTATTCATAAAATCTATTGTATTCTATTGTCCTTCTATCTATTGTATGAGGTGTGATGTATTGTATTTTTATGAATACATTACATCAACTGCTTGCTACGTAGGCTCTCCCTATATTAATTAGTGATGAGATTGAGATGGGATGCTGAAACTGACCATGCTCTGTTCACTAATATAGCACACTCAGCATGTTTTCAAGCCAGTTCTCAAACAATTACAGTGCGTGTACACTGTACTAACTGAGCTATATACATTTAATAATTAACAATAATTAACAACTATTCACCAATGTTGAGGTAAATGTTGAAGATGACACCAAGACTGAGATTAATAATTGTTTTAATCATTAATCAGGTGATTTTTCAAAAACATCAATTTATTTCTACAATGTAGATAATTTTTTTTGTATTTTGAAAGAGGCTTGTATCTTACATTATAACCAAGTGTGCACAATTCTCTATTCACCTGTAGGTGATTATGGAGAAATATTCGGGAGATCTTGGCCAATCAGTGCACGATTTTCTATAATCACCTGGGTTAATGATACCTATATACGAATAAAACCACCCCACCCAAAAGAACTAGGTTAAGAGAGTTCATACCTTAACGTCAGATTGGGCTGCCTGGCTAATTGGAGCATTCAAAAATTCATCACACAGATCCTTTAAGGCTTCAGCCTTTTCAAACTGTGAATGAACTTTAAACTTTTGACAAACCCTTTAATAAAATAATAAATGCAAGATTTTACACGTCGATGAAACGATCGTAATAAGAAATTGGAGTTGTTTAATAAACTTAATCCTAGGAGGCTTACCCTTCAATTAAACGTGAAACCTGTAGGCTGTTCACATCTAGAAATTTATGATATCTGAAGACCAAAGATATTGTATTAGATCTTTTTTCTCTTTGACACAGAATAAAAATAACAAAGTTTGCAAACTTACCGAAAATTTGACAAGACATACTGAGACGACAAAGTAAAGTTTCGGGAGGATTTCTGGAAAATTGCGGAAAATACGAGTTAATTTGGAGCTTCAGACAAATTCAATATGATTTAAACGATATATTTACCTTGAATTTAGTCAGCTGAGAGACAAGATTCTCTGTCAATGCAGTGATTTTTGTGTCTTTAAGAGAAATAGGCGCCATTTCTGTCCACCATCTTGTTTTCCTCTAACATGAGATGCCGCTGACCGAAAACAACAATTTTGAAATTAAAAAAAAAAGAAAAGAAAAGAAAAGAAAAAGAAAAAGAAAGAAACTATGAGACTAAATTTACTTGTCAGAAATATTCTTCGCTTATAAAAAAGCTGTAAAATGTTATCAATACCAATAACAGTAATTTTACAGGTAATACTATAAGACTGTTTTTTTTTTGTCCGATATCATTAAGAATATTTTCTTTATTTTATCCTCAAATGTAAATCATAAATCTTAATTCACGTTTTCCATAACTTATGTTTTGACAAAGTTTTTATTTTTTAACGATGAACAATTTTCTTTCAGATGATATTTTACCCTCCCCTCCCCTATGTTGTCTAGTAGAGTCCGCGATGTCGTGATCCAGCAGGGTTACCATTCCGTGCTTATCACATGACTTCCACTATTTCTTCATATTTTAATCACATGAAGAATTTTCCACTCAAAACTTCACAGTTTTCCTGCATAAAATGACGGTAAGTCTCTTAATTTCTAGATCGCTTCAATTCCTTAAAGAATAAAGATATCTTTACCTAAAGCTTTTGCTATTCCATAACGTCAAAAGTAATTTTAACCATATTTGTTGTCGACAGTCTTACGAAGAAGACGAGAATTTTGGTAGCTACAGTGTCGTAGGTTCATTCCCCAAAGATTTTGGGTAAGTGATCGTTCGGTTTTATTTTATATTCCTCTATAAATTACTTCTATAGGACTGATAATGAAGTATACTGTATACTAACTAATTTAGCGTGTAGGAAACGGTTTACGTTTTTACTGGAACTTGACATGTACACTGTACGAGATCGAGTCAATTGCTTTATACCAATTTGTATTTTTGATAACTAAGCTTTGTTTGATTATCTATATGCTGTTATAAAAGATATCTACTTGGCTTATCGTATTGTTACTGAATACTAGATGACTTGATAATCCTAAATTCATAAAACATGGTCTTGATATCTTTTAATAGCTGATCTGGCATTAGTTATATACAGTACTTACTGTAATAGTTAAGTTCTGTACTTTATTGTGTAGCAAGTCTTAACTAACAATGATAAACATCATAGAGCTCGTTATGAATCTTGTTAAAAGTTTTATGTATTTTTCCTGATTATACTTTCCATAAATGATGCATATTATTCTAGATAGAGTATTCTGTTGTCATTAATTCTAACTCTTCGATTCCACCTTTCTTCACAACGACCAAGTTGGTAGTTTTTAACTTGTGGATATGTGAAGCATAGAAATGAGTTATAGTGAGGGGTCTGAATATATAGATGTGTCACTCTCTCACTTGCTTATACTCACTATACTGCTTGAGTATCCCCTAGCTCACTATAGGGTGCATTTGATTTTCATTAGCACCCATTGTTAATACCACCAACATGACCATCATGACCTTGTCATTTGACTCTTTTAGGAATTCTTGCAATCCATCAATAATTCTTGTATTCCATCAATCCTTCAATGGAATCATCAGTATTTGATTTCTGCTTGATTATCTTTTCTTTTCATTTTGTATAGATATGGACCTGATGAAACAGAAGAAACCACATCCAATGAAAACAAACCAAGGATCCTATTAATGGGTCTAAGAAGGTAAAAAAATAGTACTATTTACAGACGATATTATTTAAGGAATAAAAAACAGTTTTCTGTGTATTATACTCTGATAAAGACACGCGGGATGTAGAGAACACGAGAGAAGCGTAGGAAACCACGACGCATAGCGGAGTGGTTTCCAGCTTCTCAAGTGTTCTCTCCACATCCCAAGTGTCTTTATCAGAGTATAATACATGGAAAACTGTTTTTTATTGCTTTTATAAAATAACTAATTTTTCAAGAGAGAGAAAAAATGATGTGAGCATGTATTATGCTCTCATAAAACATGGCTTTTTGACCAATCAGAGTGCGCGTAATATCAAAGTTATTTTATAAATCTCATTAGTCTGCATGCTGCTGCTTACATTCTGGTGCTGTTATCTGTTGTTTTGTTTGATGTTATTTGATTGAGTTATCAGTATCAGAATACATTACTGTGCACAGCACATTTAGCAATATTATTAGTCTATAATCATGTTACAATTTAGACTTGTATTGAATATGGAGAAATGGGAATGGTTTTGTTCAAAGGAATCTCTAATCTGGTTAGTTAGTTTGATACTGATATTCTTGAATTGGTCACAACAGGAGTGGAAAATCATCAATTCAGAAGGTTGTCTTCCACAAGATGTCACCAAATGAGACACTCTTCTTGGAAAGCACAAGCAAAGTCATTAAAGATGGTATCCTTTACCTATCTACCCAGTCATAGTTTGATAAAAAAAATAAAATCTTTCTACGGACTGTTTTGATGATTAAGGTTTTTTTAATTTGAGGTGCAAAATACATTTATAATGATTAAATTGTGGTTTATGATTGTGAGGCTGTGATTGTGAGGTGCATGAATGTGAGGCTAAGGAGTTCATGAATAGATATTTAGAAAGGCCTATTTAGTACACTTTCTTAACCTCTTACCGATTTTTTCAATACATGATCCATTTTCCAGTTTTTAATTCCATCTAGCTCCTTTATTTAAATTGGGCTCCCTGTGGTTATTTTAAACCTTAACTCTTACAAGATATTTCAAACAGCTCATTTGTGCAGTTCCAGGTAAGGTTACAGAGTTACATGTACCGTATATTATAATTTGGTTGGAGCATAAACCTAACTACAGTGTGGTTTTAAGGCTCCAATCAGATTCTCATAAAAATGTTTTATATACCTTATATTGTCTTAGTGTCATTTCTTAATAAATTTAATGTACTGTTTCGATATGATGATTTCCTTGTACATACACTAAGCTAGGAGCTACTGTATTTATGGGGTCTCTTTCACTAATTTTGTGGCATGGGGGTAATTACTGTAAGTTAATTTCTCCTTCAATTTTCCTTCAAATCATTGTTTATATTGTCTGTTATAGATCTGGGATTTCCCAGGGCAGATTGACTTCTTTGATCCAGCCTTTGATTCTGAGAATATTTTTGGAAACTGTGGAGCTCTAGTGTTTGTCATTGATGCTCAGGTATTTCAGTTTGTATAATAAATAGTTGCTAGTTCAGTACTTGTAGTTCTGTCAACTTTTGAATTTTCCTAATATTCATAAATCATGTGTAAATGCAGTATAATCCTGATATAATATTTATTTAAGGTGCTGTATATATGCATGAGCTACAAAATCATGCATACTGTATTGTTGTGCAAGTTGCAGAGCAAAGGTTCCTCGCATTGCCACCTGAGCACAACACAATTTTCTTGCTTGACTTTGTTGCACAAAGTAGAAGCTCTTTCTACTCTCTGCAACAAAAGAAATTTGTTGTGCTCAGGTTGGTAATACAAGCAACATTTGCTCTGTGGCTTGCAATACAACAATGTTATGTGAAAAGTTGCAAAATTTATTGCTCATATCACTTTGACTTATTTTCTAATATTTCTTGAAGGATGACTACATGGAGGCACTGGCCAAACTACACATGACAGTAACAAGGGCATACAAGGTAAAGAACAGGTGGCGGAAGAGGTTGGCAAGGGGCTAGTGTCTACCCCTCTTGTGCCCCCCCTCCCACCCTAGTGCCCCCCACTTTAGATCCCCCTCCACTCCCCACTTTTTCAGGTAAATTTCTACTCCCCAAATATTTTTTATTTTGGTTAAAGGCAAGGATCCCCACAGCTACTCCACCATTGATTCTCTATTCCCATGTTCCAGGACAGCACCCATTCATTGGTTTTGCATTTGCTCTTGTATTTTCTCAAAACATGCATGACTGCTGTAAACTATTTTTCTACATACTCATGCGAAATAATTATGTTGTCCAAAAAATGGCCCAATTTTTGAGAAACTATTATTCTTCGTCACTGTACATTTATATATAAAAACTTGCTGTATGTTATTCTCATGTTCAGGTCAACCCAACTATCAAGTTTGAAGTTTTCATCCATAAAGTAGATGGTTTATCAGATGACCATAAGATAGGTATGCCTGCTTACTGTACATGTAGTCCTGTCCACTTGCTTTGATCCCAAAACTTACCTTTCCTGATAAAAAGATCTGTAACAATCCCAATACTCTGGCCTGAGGAAACTGTTTATTCAGGTACATGTACTGTAGTTGATTGTTAAATGTACAAATCAAAATTACCTTTCCTCAGAAACTCAAAGAGACATACATCAAAGAGCTACAGATGAACTAACAGATGCTGGCCTTGAAGGGCTTCGATTAAGGTAACTTTTTACAGACCAGTACTAAATATTCAGGAGTTCATCTGGGAGGAGAGGGGATGTTGGGGTTTTAGTATGAACTTTATTATATACTTTTGTCTTTTATCAAACCTCCTAAATGAAATACAAATGTACAAATCCCCTTTGGTACAAACATTTCTTCTTTTACTCTATTTTCTTGTCTTTTACTCTATTTCCCTAAACATGTATTAGACCAACACTTGCATATTAAAATTCCTTATCATAATCCTATATCTGTTCCCCCCCCCCCTCCGAATATTCTTATATTCAGTTACAGTACCTAGATGGGCAATATTTGAATTTTTAATTGTTAATTGTATCAGACATGAATATGATTATTGCTTGTTTGTTTGTTTGTTTATTTATTTACTTATTTACTGATTGATTGATTGATTAATTGATTAATTGATTGAATTTCATTTCAGTTTCTACCTAACAAGTATTTATGATCATTCAATTTTTGAGGTATGTAATTTTTATATTTTATATAATGGAATAACTTTTTCCTTGTGTCCTCCAGCAATATACCATGCAGTATTTTAAAAAAATACACCTCTTGGTTCTCAGTTTCGATTCCTGGACTTGTCATCATATTTGATTAGAGTTTGCTAGGTCTCTCCCTAAGTATTTTTTTAAGGTTTTTCTTTACTCCTTTCTCAATCAACTAAGTCGATAATTCACTTATATTATAATGATGTGTCTTTTGACCTCAGGCATTTAGCAAAGTCGTACAGAAGCTTGTACCACAGCTACCAACCTTGGAAAACCTTCTTAACATCCTTATAATGGTAAGAATTTAAAAACAATTGCTATTGAAAAATAATAGAAACGCATGTGTGTGCTGATGGCCTGGGGGGGGGGGGGGGGGGGGGGTTACTGCCTATAGTGGGGTATATGGAGGTGCTCCTCCAAAAAGGGGGTATGTTTTTCAGGCTGAAGGTATAGAAAAGGGTTGGGAATTTGGGAGTTATGGTATAGGAAAGGGTTTTTGAGTTTAAATACGGAAAAGGAAGGGGAAGCTAAAATTACTATTCAGGGAAATGAAGCCGAACTTGCACACCGTTTTACATGACGTCTGATATTCATATCTGGCCTGCTTCTTCAAAAACAAGGCAAATGAAAGGGGTAACTTTTCAGGCAAAGGGATATGCATATATACTTTTTTGCCAAAATTTGGTACCTTATTACATGAAATTTTCGCGACACATTAATTTCCGGTTTTTGCAAAAAGATCATGTTTCAATCATTCATTGTTGATCAGGATCAATAGGCGCTAGTACTTGGTTCTCAGTACATGGTCTTTTATCCATCCTTTTGAATGGTCATTAAATTCTTTACCTTCTCAAAAATGGAGGGTCACTTATTTTTCACCTCATTATATTTTCACAACACCTATTTTTTTTTAAATTGGGAGAAGCGCGAAATTAAAGTTCATGTAATAAGGTTTATAAAAGGGTAAAGGGCTGAGAGTGTGGGCAAAGCATCCCTTACAAAATCTTCAGGACTACCCCCTCCCCCCGAAAAAAAAATGCATTTCCAAGAGTCTTAATTTCCAAATCTTAAGGGGGATGAAGACATTCCCCCTTCCCTCCCAGATTATTGAGTCCCCCCCCCCCAACACAAAACTTGCTCTGCAATCTTTGTCGATGGTGACATTTGTAACACGTACCCTGCATATAATCCCCTCAATTACAAAAAAAAAAAAAAAAAAATTGGAAGAGAGTGTTTGAATCTTATGCTGATACTTGCATTTGGTTAGCATACATGT
This sequence comes from Anthopleura sola, assembly GCA_023349425.1. NCBI lineage: Eukaryota > Metazoa > Cnidaria > Anthozoa > Actiniaria > Actiniidae > Anthopleura > Anthopleura sola. The sequence continues at coordinate 10,577,640 of JALHLI010000008.1, read as the reverse complement.
ATCTTTAACTTGATTTTTCCCTCAAAATATTGAAATATTTTGCATTTCTCTGGTTTCAGAACTCAGGGATTGAAAAAGCTTTTCTATTCGATGTAGTCAGCAAAATCTATGTAGCAACTGATAGGTATGTACTAAAAGCTGTATTTCCTTGTGTTCATATTTATAGACCAACACAAATAAAGTTAGTGTTTTTTGATGTTGTGAATTGAACCCGAAACTGCCCATTTCAGAAACTAGTGGTAGACTGTCGTCGCGCAAAGGCGTTTGGGATCGTTCAACGGGACGGTTTCCTGTTCAATTTGTGTAAAATTAAAGTGGCTTGTTTCAAAAACTATTACTCCAGGTACACGACAGTTACATTTAGCCAATCTTGTTGATATCACACTGAGAATCATATGAAGCGAGGGAAAGCGTTCCGCATAATGATTCCAGACGTCTTTGCGCGATGAAACTCTCCCCAGCCTACCACTCGTTTCTGAAATAGGCTGCAAGTCTGAAATCAAACTTTTTTTAAGGATGAAGTGAATTGATTTTTGTGGATTATGTGCATTGACTATGGTTTTGTTTTTTCCAGTTCTCCTGTAGATATGCAGTCATATGAGTTATGTTGTGATATGATAGATGTGGTCATTGATATCTCGTGTATTTATGGGTAAGTTATGATAGTCCCCTTCACGATTCTCTGCGCCATTTTGAAAGGTACAGTACCGCTCAAAACTCTGTCACGCCACATGACCGCGATCGCATTCGCCCTTGAATCGAGGTACAGCAAGCGCGTACCTTTGTAGCCGTGCCTTTGCATAGAAGCGAGACATGAGGTGAGCTTGCAATGGTAGAGACATGTGAATAATTGTCCAAGGTGTTAAAAAAAGGTCTCTATCAGTGTAAGGTGTTCCTTGATTACAGACTCATTTCACCTGGGATAGCCTCATTTCAGCGTCAGAATATTCACAAAAACCAGCGTTAACTGAAGTAAAGAATGCTCAACTTCAAAACCGGACCTTCGGACCTTCACTGGAACATGTGAATATTCTACACAAAACAGAGGCTAACCCTGAGCAACAGAGAACTCGAAACTTGAGTTATCTTGTTTGTTTTTTTTGTGTTTTTGTTTTGATATTTTTCTTTCGATTTCTCTTTCCTTTATTTGTTTTCCTTTCCTTTCATTCTTTCCTTTTGTTGTTTCTATCTTCTTTCCTTTCATTCATGTGTTCATTACTTCATCTATTCAACCATTATTATTTGTCTTCCATGCCAAATACGAATATCCTAGTATTGGCGCCATTTCCTTTTATGATTACCCACCCTTCTATTAAACGAAAGTGGATGTCCATTAAAATTAGGTCACTTAAATAAAAAAGATACCCTTTTTCTTTACAGTTTACGTGAAGAAGGTGATGGCAGCGCATATGATATCGAAACATCGTCAATAATCAAGCTTAATAATAACACCATACTTTACCTACGGGAAGTAAATCGGTAAGGATATTGTACATTCCTCTGTACAGAGCCCACGTTCCTCTTGGTCAGCAACGAAAACCGATCGTTTCTCGGTGCTGACCAAGAGGAACGTAGGCTCTAGGTACGAGATTTTGGTGATCCCGTTTTGGTGATTTTATTTTCCATTGCTTGTTATCAGCTGGGTTGATCGCGTTACCCGAAAGGACTTATATTAGGGTTATTTACTTATATTAACGGTCATTTTCAATTTCAGGTTTCTTGCTTTAGTGTGTATACTTCGAGAAGATAATTTCGCCAAGAAAGGTACGGATTGGTTTTAACAAAGGCTGAGACCAAAGACCCTTGATAGTGTATATTCGGAGAGGGGGCTCTACTTATAAATATAGCACATTAGTAATGTAGTGTGCCATAAGTGGAAGGGAGGGTTGAGTTTTGGGAATTTTGTGGATATTCCTTCCTCCCCCCCTTCTCTTCAGGCTCCCTGTCTAAGGTTCTTTTATTTATTTATTTTGCAGGTCTCATTGACTATAACTTTCATTGCTTTCGCCAAGCTATCTCAGAGGTACGTATGGTATGAGGACGTAACATTGGCCTCGTTATCTATCCATCCATGCAGCCGAAAATCTATCCCTTCTATCCGTCTGTGTCTGCCTGGTATCCAGGAGAGCCCTGTCCGTTCCTTGTGACAGCAAAGTATCGATTGCCTTGAATTATTTTATCGAATGAAAGTTGTAACGCTTTTTGACTCCTAAAATTCATCTCACAATTTTTCCTTCGACATTTTCTATTGGAATATCAGTATTTCAACACGAAAAGAACAGGGTAATTTTTTTCCTGATATTTCCTTTGATTTCCCTGTTCCATTTTCGTAGGACTCAGTCTCCCTGAATGTTTTTTTGACAATATTTTTCTGTACTTTAAACTATAAAATTGCCTTGCCAAGGCGAGTTAATGGCCATCCTTATTACCGTAAATAACATAGCATTTTCTTCCTCTAAGGTATTTGAAGTACGTAAACAATTAAGAACCACCTCCGAGAGTGCCTATTCCCACGCCACTTCACAATCAAACGGCAGCGTCCCTGCGGGGATTGGGCAGGGGAGAGGAGACACCGCTGTCGTAGTATAGCGCCTTAACGCGGGCGCAAAATGGAAGTCAAATTTTCAAAAGGCTAATTTTATAAACCTGCAGTATATTCGTAATGGATCGGAATTTAAGAGACTGAGTTTACAACTATGGCCAAGTGAAGTGAGGTTATCCTCTGCATGATGAGAGAATAACTGTCCGGGGATATCTGACGACAGGGACTTCAGTGGTCCAGAAAGCCCTCTAAGGGTCAATGGTATTTTTCATATTGTGATCATAAACTCAATCTATCAAATGAATAGTTTTGGAAATTGGATCGTAGTTGTCCTCGTTTACCTGCCCGTCATCTGGCTTTGTGTTCTAAACCAATCGTGACCATTATTCAAATGTTGAGCATACTATATATGACATGCTATAGTCGATTCCCTGACACGCTAATCAACACGACTTGGTTATCATTCCAAATTTTAGCCTGAGAAGCAAAAGGACATCTGTTTTCTCAGGCTATCCAAATTTATATCGGAAAAAAATTAAACATACTTTACTTGAGCCATCCAATCTTGAATGAGAATAAACCGAATCAACATGGCTTAATTGTAGTTATAATAATATAAACACGACATGTAAATGTTTCTCGGTTTGCGTGAAAAGGAATGCTCATTAATTGACTAATCTAGCCAGGCACATATATCCTTAGTACTTGCTAACCTAACGGCCTATCTATCTCCCTACCTTCAAACCTACCCTAACATTCAGCTACTTTCGATCTACTACCATCCGTCACCCATCTAACTATTTATTTACGTACCGTACCTACCTACCACTTGCTCCATTACCTACCTACCCAATAGACTATCCAGATTTTTCTCAGATAACCTGGAGGAAACTACCTTAGTAATACAAACACCGCGCAATGAGTGATATTAGTGTTTCGGTAGGAGAGAGAGAGAGGTCAGTCAAAATCTAACACTTCGAATTTCTTCATATTGGTGTGCGCAAATATTTTTCTTTCGTATTCATAGTGTTCGCTTTAACACAATGTTATAGGATATTTTAGTTTATTATAAGTGTATCTAAAGTCTTTAATAATTTAGAATACGTCTAGGGTTTGCCTTAGTTCGTGTTTGAGGTCCCCGCAAAAGAAATACAATGCTAAAAACTTGTAATTAAATGATAAATAAATATGAAATAATATTTGATATTTAATGGTATCGTGATTAATTTCCTGAGAAAAAATAAGTTGGTAGAACTATAATTGTTTTGATAAATTAATAAGATCGTTGTGAAGGGGGCCTACGTTATGACATGTTGGTTGCAGTGGTTTTAATAGTATTAATGATTATGGTGGTGGTGGAGTTGTACTAGTGGTAGTACTAGTTGTTATGGTGGTGGTGGTGGGGTAGTACTAGTTGTTTTGGTGGTGGTGGGGTAGTACTAGTTGTTTTGGTGGCAGTGGGGTAGTACTAGTGGTTGTGGTGGTGGGGTAGTACTAGTGGCGGTGGTGGTGGTGGGGTAGTACTAGTGGTTGTGGTGGTGGTGGGGTAGTACTAGTGGCGGTGGTGGTGGTGGGGTAGTACTAGTTGTTTTGGTGGTGGTGGGGTAGTACCAGTGGTTGTGGTGGTGGTGGGGTAGTACTTGTGGTGGTAGGGTAGTACTAGTGGCTGTGGTGGCGGTGGGGTAGTACTAGTGGTTGTGGTGGTGGTGGGGTAGTACTAGTGGTTGTTGTGGTGGTGGGGTAGTACTAGTGGTTGTTGTGGTGGTGGGGTAGTACTAGTGGTTGTGGTGGTGGTGGGGTAGTACTAGTGGTTGTTGTGGTGGTGGGGTAGTACTAGTGGTTGTTGTGGTGGTGGGGTAGTACTAGTGGTTGTTGTGGTGGTGGGGTAGTACTAGTGGTTGTGGTGGTGGTGGGGTAGTACTAGTGGTTGTTGTGGTGGTGGGGTAGTACTAGTGGTTGTGGTGGTGGTGGGGTAGTACTAGTGGCTGTGGTGGTGTTGGGGTAGTACTAGTGATTGTTGTGGTGGTGGGGTAGTACTAGTTGTTGTGGTGGGGTAGTACTAGTGGTTGTGGTGGTGGTGGGGTAGTACTAGTGGTTGTTGTGGTGGTGGGGTAGTACTAGTGGCTGTGGTGGCGGTGGGGTAGTACTAGTGGTTGTGGTGGTGGTGGGGTAGTACTAGTGGTTGTTGTGGTGGTGGGGTAGTACTAATTGTTGTGGTGGGGTAGTACTAGTGGTTGTGGTGGTGGTGGGGTAGTACTAGTGGCTGTGGTGGTGGTGGGGTAGTACTAGTGGCTGTGGTGGTGGGGGGGGGGGTAGTACTAGTGGCTGTGGTGGTGGTGGGGTAGTACTAGTTGTTGTGGTGGGGTAGTACTAGTGGTTGTGGTAGTTCTACTTTATATTACATTTTGTTCAATAAAATTGAAATTAATTTAATCAAGCAAATTTAAAACTACTCGATTACATTCTAATAAGCTACAGATGGCACATATACAGTCGTAATAAAAATCCTCCTCAACCCAATCCTCGCATCCATCAATTGATACATTTCACCTAATAATTGAACTGGAAGGTCAAACCACAATACCCTTCCCTATCCTTTCGAATTTCGAAGAAATATTGCCTTCAAGTTTTCAGCAAATTGTTTCTTTCTTGGGTCTATAGTCCCATAATCCAAGTAATATTTAACAAAGTTTGAGACCAACACAGGTGTGGGTAGACAGAACAATATGATGCCGCACATGGCACAAAAACTTCCAACAAGCCTTCCAGCTATCGTGGTCGGAACTACGTCTCCGTAGCCAACTGAAGTCATAGTGATAATCGTCCACCAAAACGCGTGAGGAATGCTGGGATATGTATTCGTGTTGTTCTCGGCATAAAATATGGCGCTGGAGAACAATATCATTCCAACGAAAGCGCAAAAACAGAGAGATTTTAACTGTTCACTGCTGGAGACGAGAGTTTTGACGAGTAGCCCCAAGGCATTGCTGTAACGCGATAGCTTGAAGATGCGTAAGACACGGAAAAGCCGTAATGCACGAAGCACGCTAAATGATTGAACTTCAAAGGTAGTGTCTTTGGCAACCAGTGTGATATAGTAAGGTAATATAGCGATGATATCGAGAATCCCCATCGGTGATACAACAAAGCGACGTAGAAATGGTGCCGAGAAGAGGCGGACTAAATATTCAATCGTAAACCATGACACGCAAAAAGTTTCAATAACAAACCAATAGTCAATAATATCAGTCTCATACACTCGCGTCCTTGTACTCGTAACATTCTTAATCATCGTAATATTTCTCGTAGACCCAACCTGTGGACTTCTAAGAGGAGAAAAGGTCCGTAATGCAACTTGAATAGTGACATTTTTTGCTACTGTTACGTTTTCCATTACAGTGTATTCCTTTTGAATCTGTAATGGTGGAAGGGTCTCGATGCAGAAGGCTACAGTTGACACAGATATGATGAAGATTGACCAAAGCGCTAGTATCCTAGCAACATTCGACGATCGTGGATACTCAAACCAGAGCCATAATTTTCTTTTGATTGGATTTTCTGGTAGTTCAATAACTTTCTGTTTTTCTGTTTCATCTTCTATCGACGAATCACTGTCGTATCTTGATTTCTCGATTCCGAAAAATTCTAACTCCTCCTCAAAAATCTTGTCACTAATGTCCTCGGGTTTCGAAAGAATTCCTCTTGATTGATAAAAGAATAGGATAGCATTGAAGCTGAATTTATCTCTTTGGAAGTAGTACTCGTCTGTCGTAGAGTTATAATACGCTTTCCTTTTCAATGGCGAACCCAGCAAAGTCTCAGGATAATTCGAGAGAGTTTCTTCGTAAGTTTCATATCGCATACCGCTGACGTTAATGATAATTCGCGGGCTCTTGTAGGCCGGAATACGACGGGAATAAGTAAGTTCCCGATTGGTGATATAGTGATGTTTGCGGAAATGAGATGGCGTGGATACACTTATTCCCTTAAACATCGGTGGCAGATGAACGAGTATATTTATTATCGTCCGATTAGTATGAAAATCAGTCTTGTTTGTCTTATGAATTACGGGTGGGACAGCGTAACTGACGGCGCAGTATTACCAAAATCGTGTAACGCATAACAATTACTAACCCGCAGAGTCAGAAGACAATTGAAAATCGGTTTTATGGAGCCGCCGCACTTGAAATAAATAGGGAAGCCATTTCAATGCACCTAAGCGATGAAGAAACCATTCCGATGTCTCCTAATGCGTTGACCGTGCCAGCTTGTTGGTATTCAAGGTATTTTTCACGTTTCCAAGCCTCACCTGCAAAGATTACAAAACAGCGTGAATGATACCATCAATTGAGCACAAACTATTAAATATTTAAGCTCATAAAAACAAACTATCACTAGCTCTCCTCACACAAGATAGTCGACTAGAATATTCTTGAATTTTAAAACAAAGAAACCCACCAAATATATCAATTTTTAAGGTAAAACACTTAAGCTTAACTTTGATAAAAGAAAGTTCAAGAACTATGGTTAAGATTTGAACTATATTCTACAATAAAATATATAATATATTCTGTTTGTTTAGTTCTCATACTGAAAACCGTAACACGTAATCAGTCCTAGGTTAAAAATCCTTTTATCTAAAATTAAAACATAAAATCTACATGATTTAAATCCTTTAGAAATAATAATATTGCGTGATAGATGTGGAAGATTCACGTATTTTTTTTCTGTTGTGGCTCATGAGTATCTTGGGGGGCATTTGCATGTACCTGCCTGTCACCTTATTGATTGTATTTCTAAAAATCTCGTACAACTACAAAATAGAGATTTTGCAACATTGTTATAAACAGTTATAATTGCACATGAGATTAGTAACAGATTTGAAATTTTATATTTTAACTGGAAAATCTTGATCTACAGAAGAGAGAAAAACGCAAGATAGTGTTATAGAATTGGATAGGAAATAGAAATATATTCAAAGAAGAAGAAAAAACTCAATAAAAAAGAACTATTTTATCAAAATAAAAGCGAAATTTAAGAGACGCCGTTGAAGGGTTCCAATAACTGGTAACAGAAGAAAAAATTTTGAATAACTACTCTCTGAGAGGTTTATAATTCAAGGTTTGAGTGATGATAATACCTTGTATTCTCGAAATTAGAGTGGCTTCGTGTTATGCAAGTATTTCAAGTATTTACCTTAAAAGTACATAATAAAAACGATCCTACGCAAACTAAAAAAGAGCAAAGTTAGTTTCTGACGAAGTGGGTTAAATCAGTCGCGAGGTCCGTCGATCGTTCGGTTAGCGATTTCAATTAACGGTAGGGAAACACATCGATCTTTCTTTTAATGAAAAAAGATATTAAGACAGGTCGTGCGCGATTTCCAATACTAACTGTAGCACCAATCTTGAAAAAAAAAAATTATTTCTCTGGTTTTCTGAAATAGAATAGTTTTACAATCATCTAAATATTTACTTTTTAAGTTTACCTGTAGAGTGTGTATTTCACTGATGATTTGCTTTCTGGTACATTGTGACCGCAGATATTGACCTAGCATACGATACAAATTGTACTATATAATCATTGAATATAATACACAACCTTGTTACTAGCCCTGTTTTACGACCTATCTATATTAAAATACGAGTTCCAGTGTTCGAAACTGCGTTATTTGGGTTTCAAAGTACTAGCTTTTGTTTTTTGTTTTGCAGATGAGCTTTTTTTCCACGCTGTGAAAAATATTTCAAATATTCAGTATTTGGCCACAAATCTTACTCTTACTTGAAACCGTCACCCTAGGTTGTAGTATGAAAGAACATGTGAAGAAACCGCAGCCAGTACATCTATTCAATCCATGCCAAGCCTCGAGCATTTCAACTAGAAGCACTCATACGTTAAAAAAAAAGATATTCTAGCTTGTAACATTTTTCAAATTAAAAGACGTTAAAAATTCAATGATTTATCTTAAAGAGGGTAGAAAATTTACATGTTATCACCTAAAATTGTCATTCGCTAAGTTTTAATTGCCTAATTTGAAATCAAGTTCAGTGGATAGGTTTTGATTGAATCAGCGAGATCTGGATTTCATTTCAAGATCACCTTCAAGAGCAACCCTACCTGTTAATTCTCCTTGGGTATATTCAAATTAAAGTGTAAAGAAAAGAGCTTGAAACTCCTCTCTTCGTACCATCTGCTTCGATAGGATATGTTTGTATACGTGTTAGCGGCTCATCATATGAAATAGGTCACTGAACAATAGCTTATCTTAACGTGCTAAATGAAAAACAATTTTCGTGGTTGTCCGATTCGTATTGTATGGCGTCATAAGCCGCAGGTGTCGTGAGTAGAGGAATGCGGGCTGGAAATCTTGTGATCTTTGAGCCAATGCTCCTCAAAACAAACAAAACATTCAACTTTATATTATACTCTATTGCTATATCACAATAATTAGATACAAGAGTAGAGGGATAATGTGAGCATGGTATCGATAAGTACGGGAAAAGCTTTTAAATACAACCAGAAAAACTGGATTTCGAACTGAGATTTCAATTGCACTTGCACGTTAGTCTTAGAGCTTATGGGGATAATCCATGGAAAACAATATATGTCTTGATAATCAGATGCGGGTATAACAGACATAAGTCGATAGGGCACATTGATTTGTGTATATTATATATTTATCACGGCATGTAATTCCTGATCATGAGTTATCACAAGACTTCCATCAATGATGTATTGTTTAATATTTCCGTCATCCACTATAGCTGATGTACCTTGAGGCATTCTTTTGTCCTTTCTGAGGACTTAAAAGCATTGCATGGACCAGTAAAAGTAAAGCCGTTATTGTTTGTTCACGTATGGCCGAACACAAAAACAAGAAGATGCGAGGTTGAATTTATTTGATAGTGAAAACTTTGGAATAAAGCCGAAAATTCGAGAAATACGAGGTTGCATGATCGATATCATCATAGCCAGTCTCTGTTCACATACTATATTAGTAGAAATGGATTTGAACCAGCAAAATGAAATTTAGCGGCTAAATTTCATTTTGCTGGTTCAAATCCATTTCTACTAATATAGTATGTGAACAGAGACTGCCGGAGAACTGATGATAAAAATCTCTAGATTTTTCAAAATGTTAAAGGTTTCTCTCCGCGATTGTAGATTTCTTCCAGTGAATTCGTTCATTCCTTCCTTCCTTCCTCATTTTGCTTCCTTGCTTCCTTGCTTCCTTGCTTCCTTGCTTCCTTGCTTCCTTGCTTCCTTGCTTCCTTGCTTCCTTGCTTCCTTGCTTCCTTGCTTCCTTGCTTCCTTGCTTCCTTGCTTCCTTGCTTCCTTGCTTCCTTGCTTCCTTCCGTCTTTCCTTCATTCCTTTTCTTTCATCATTGTCATCATCATCATCTAATGATGATGACCGATGTTGATAGGATAGGTTAGGATAGGATAAGATACTAAAATCGCTCAATTTGATTAAGCTAAATATCCCTTAGTAGCTTATAAAATCTCGTTAAAACGTGAACGATAATAGCAATATTATTATTATTATTATTATTATTATTGTTTATTTATTTCCAATTTGCTTAACGTTTTGCTAGGAGGGCAATCATCTTCTGCATTTCTGCTATAGGAATGTCTCCTTGTAGTTGATTGACATACTGCTCTAGTCCTTTGTGTATCAACCCAAGTGCCCCGATATCAATAGGTATGGTTTTTGTTTCCATACCCCACATTTTTCTTATTTCTATCTCTAGATCTTTGTATTTGGAGAGTTTTTCTATCTGTTTTAAGGGCACATTTCTTTCCGCTGGGATTGACACATCAATTAGAAAACATCGTTTTTCTAATTTGTTCTTGACTATGATGTCTGGTCTGTTAGCTTTGATGGTTTTGTCCGTGTGTATTGCATGTCCCATAAAATTGTTGTATCGTTGTTATTATTATCATTATCATTATCATTATCATTATCATTATCATTATCATTATCATTATCATTATCATTATCATTATCATTATCATTATCATTATCATTATCATTATCATTATCATTATCATTATCATTATCATTATCATTATCATTATCATTATCATTATCATTATCATTATCATTATCATTATCATTATCATTATCATTATCATTATCATTATCATTATCATTATCATTATCATTATCATTATCATTATCATTATCATTATCATTATCATTATCATTATCATTATCATTATCATTATCATTATCATTATCATTATCATTATCATTATCATTATCATTATCATTATCATTATCATTATCATTATCATTATCATTATCATTATCATTATCATTATCATTATCATTATCATTATCATTATCATTATCATTATCATTATCATTATCATTATCATTATCATTATCATTATCATTATCATTATCATTATCATTATCATTATCATTATCATTATCATTATCATTATCATTATCATTATCATTATCATTATCATTATCATTATCATTATCATTATCATTATCATTATCATTATCATTATCATTATCATTATCATTATCATTATCATTATCATTATCATTATCATTATCATTATCATTATCATTATCATTATCATTATCATTATCATTATCATTATCATTATCATTATCATTATCATTATCATTATCATTATCATTATCATTATCATTATCATTATCATTATCATTATCATTATCATTATCATTATCATTATCATTATCATTATCATTATCATTATCATTATCATTATCATTATCATTATCATTATCATTATCATTATCATTATCATTATCATTATCATTATCATTATCATTATCATTATCATTATCATTATCATTATCATTATCATTATCATTATCATTATCATTATCATTATCATTATCATTATCATTATCATTATCATTATCATTATCATTATCATTATCATTATCATTATCATTATCATTATCATTATCATTATCATTATCATTATCATTATCATTATCATTATCATTATCATTATCATTATCATTATCATTATCATTATCATTATCATTATCATTATCATTATCATTATCATTATCATTATTATTATTATTATTAGATAAAAATGACTGGTATTTTTCGTGAGGTTTTAAGTAAAGTAGTCAATAGATAGAAGTCCTTAGTTTGACAAGTTGAGTGGATCGAAGTAATCGCGAGGACTTATCGAGCTACATAGATCAAGTTAATTTACAGATTAACTAACATGGCTAGACTATTAATCTTATTTGAATCATACGCTTGGCCATTACGGTTGCACCATTAATTTCATTTGCGGCATACATCATTTCAAACCGAATATTGTAGATATTTGAATTAAAACAGTCTACTAGATGAATGAATTTTACTTTCTTTAGCCTACTAAGAGCTTGATTGCCAGGCTTGTAAGGCCTCAAAAATTACCAGAATTTTTTTTAGATTATAACATTAAAGCAATAGTCTTTATTATTCTGACATTATTGGATCAGAGGGATGTTTTTACCATTAAGCTGTAGCTTGAAATGCATTCTGATTTATCGTCAATTAAAAGTCATGCGAATTTTCAAATTCAACACCCTGAATGAACCCCTGTTACAATCTAAGTTATGACATGGTCGACTCACATATTGAATTAGAATACAGCGTGTTAGGTTCTACGGAGGGAGGAAAACCGGAGAACCTGGGGAAAAACCCTTGAATCAAGGGAAAGATCTGATCTTACAAACTCTACTCAAATTTTGATGCCGAGTCTAAGTTTCTAACCCAAGACCCCAGAGGTGAGAGGCGAGTGCACTGACCACTGCACCATCCTTGATTCTCTATGCTTTGTTTTCACCTCGGTCTTGCATGAGTTGTCGGTCTTACAGAAAAAAAATAGTTTGAGTTATCACGCACAAAGCAATTCAAGACGAGGCTCTGGGTAAACAATGAAGTAATCCTAATATATTCTTTTTTTTTTTTCCGGAGCCTCGTCTTGAATTGCTTTGTGTGTGATCACTCAACCAGAATATCGAAAGTGGGCTATTCTTGAGCTCAAATCAATTCTACCTTAGAAACAAGGAAACCAAGATAAAACACGTTAAAGTGCACAATCCAATACACTATACGAAATTCGATCAAGTATTTAGCATTCTATGCCCAACATATAATTTGTTGAAATAGAAAAAACATTACGACCAAATGTTTCTTTTATGTTACCTCCAGCACTCGTTTCAGCAAATAGAACCATTCACCTTCGTATTCAAATTGCCCAATTCAAACCATGTGATGTTTACGTGATATTCCCTGGAGAATTGTAAAGTTTCAGCACTCGTTTCAGCGAATTCGAACCCCAAGCGAACCCAAAACCTCAAGCACGAGTGTTAGAAATTGAAATCTGAAGCCACAGTTCTCAGTGGTCAGTGGTGAAAAGCGGCGCTCACAAACACGCTAAGTTTCTCTGGGTCCTCCGGTTTTCCTTCCTCCACGAAAACATATCCAGCTAAATACCATTTATATTTATGACTTAGCTGTCTCCTTAGATCAGCCAAAAGGCTTTCAGTAAAATTGTTGTGAAGTTTGCCTGAAGTTGGTTATAAAGAGGTTGTATTTATATCGTATTCCGACAACAACTGTTCAATTTCCCATTCTCGCATATTTCAAATTGACTTGGGTCAGTTTCTATACATTGTTTGAAATCGAGGTAATTGAGTGTATTTCTGATATTTACTATTAAATTTAGCTTGTTATTCTTTCTTTCTTTCTTTCTTTCTTTCTTTCTTTCTTTCTTTCTTTCTTTCTTTCTTTCTTTCTTTCTTTCTTTCTTTCTTTCTTTCTTTCTTTCTTTCTTTCTTTCTTTCTTTCTTTCTTCCTTTTTTCTTTCTTTCTTTTATATTTTCTTTCTTTCTTCCTTTCTTTCTTTCTTTCTTTCTTTCTTCCTTCCTTCCTTCCTTTCTTTCTTTCATATTTTCTTTCTTTCATATTTTCTTTCTTTCTTTCTTTCTTTCATATTTTCTTTCTTTCATATTTTCTTTCTTTCATATTTTCTTTCTTTCATATTTTCTTTCTTTCATATTTTCTTTCTTTCTTCCTTCCTACCTTCCTTTCTTCCTTCCTGTCTTTCGTATACCTTTATATCAAACAACGTGGTGGTCAAGTCTTTTGTTGAAATAAAATTACCTCCCATAGATACGAGTACAATAGTATACCACTAATATACTATGCATTAAGTCAAAAAGATTTTATGGAAAGATATTTTAATCTATCTTGGCATTTGTCGCCTTCCTTCTCTTTTGTTTTCCATCCTACCTGTCTACCTCTCCCCAAACCCCCAACCCCCACCTCTATCTCTCTGAGGCCTGTCAATGCTTTGTGAGGGAGATTGTGAGTCATTGCAAGTCTAAAAAATCCTGTAGTTAGAAACAAAAGTCTGTCTAAAACGGCCCATAGTGCGTGTCTTTTATGTTTCTACGACTCAGACAACCACGTAGACAACGTATTCTGTAGTAGCGCTAGCAACATCGGCACTGATATATCAAACTTACGATCGTCGACCCAGATGTCAATAAGTTACTAAGTCAGAAATGAGAATCATGAAAGCGACCCTAGGCTTAGAGAATTCCTTTTCGCTAATAACTTGATTCCGTTGCAAATAATCGAATAAGAAAATTAAATCCACCGGTCGCACGGCTTCTAATTATTACTTGTACTAAAAGCTATTACGTCTACTAAATCCCACAAGTTCTTACGCAAATGTAACATTTTTTTAATATATATTCTTCTTGGAAAGTTTCTTTGCATTTCATTTTCGTGAAATTTTCGAAACTAAAAGTATACTTTTTTAACAACCTGCTGCGCATATTATTCCAAATTGTATGTGAGAGGACTTCAAGAATAAATTACTACTACCTACGATGGTGGGTAGTAGTGCTAGTAGGGTTTAAATTTCTTTACATGATGTTAGAAAAGTTCTTCTAAAAATTTCGAGATTACTATAAGTTAAATCCCATTGGCAGGAATTTGTATATGTATCTATTGGTTAAATATCTCACAGGAGCAAAAGTTCAAAGTTATATATTATAATTCTTGCGAAATTTTTTGGAGGCGGGTAAAGTTGAACATAATGAACGTAAACTATACGCATTTCGCTTACCTTGAAACGTCCGTTTCGGAGTTGAAGACACAGGAGTTAGAAGAAGAGGTCGTGATCAGTGAAGTTACGTTTTACCGCGACCAGAAATTTCACTACAGTTTAGAGTGCAAACTAGTAGATGCTTAAAGTAGATTACTTGACCGGAGATAATGTCAAATGTTGTTAATATATCACTTAAAGCAGTGGTTAGATTAAGAACTATATATATATGAAAGCCAGGTGCTTGAGAGACGTCTATTGTTTAACGTGAACAATCAGGTCATTAGCTAAATGAATGGAATGTCTCCATGAGCAACCGTCGAAGAGAACTAAATATATTCATATTCTGTTGGAATAGATATGAAATAAAGTCACTAAAGCAGACGTCGTTGTACTGAAAATTTTCTCTGATGCAGCGATTTTTTTATTATTTTTTTTTTGAAATAATTTATACAATTTTCATTATAATTTATTTTTTTCTAACTTTTATTTCGCAAGAATTTTTTTGCTCGCAAGTGTGTGTGTACGATAGGAAGTAGAACACTGTTCGATTATATAGTGGAGAAATACGATGGGATATCGATCCGCCAACTTATCTTTTTTCAACTACATTTATTACAATTTCAATGATGTTTATTCTTTATGCAGTAAAATGATATAAAAATCTACTATTTATTTCCTAGGTTAAAGAAAATATGTAATACACAAATTATTGACTTCTAGGTACTCGAGTTTAACTCATTAATATTTTAGTATAAACTTTCGTTTGTTCGAACTCGTATGAATAAACGAGAAAGAATTTTTGTTAATGACTGATATTAAATGTACTGCACCTATCATTTAAAGATGGACGGCTTAATATTAGATGGACGTGATTATGATAGAACCTACGAGATATGTTCCATTAGGGTTATTGCTCTTAATGCTGTAGTCCCAAGAACAAAAAAAAGATAAGTTTGAAATTCACGTAAGTGAAATATGGTGGCAGCGGCGAGCTAGCGTAAAGTGCTTCGAATATTTACTTTTTTTTTTTTTATACAAGTAATGCACTTAAAGCGATAAAAATAATCTACTCTGCTTTCAAGTCATATTTCAGTGTCTTAGAAAAGGAAACGACTGCTTAGCGCAACCTTTGGGATAACATAGGTTTATGGGCTCCCTGTGGAATATGCAGAGGTTTTGGGCTGCCTGTGGATAATATAGGGATTTCCAGCTGATCTAAGAAAAAAATATTAGCCAATCAGAATCGTGAAAAATTTGTGGAACTGAGGTGTCATCCTTCGGTAGCCCAGTGACTAGGGAAACGGTTTTTCTTTATTTTATTTTCCCACTCAATAATAAATGTCATTGTAAATGAATACGAAATATCAAAAACCTCTCCTGAAAATTTAGTCTTATCTCAGATATAAAGTTTTGTAAGTCAATTTTCGCAGGCTTCACGACACCTCAGTTTTGCAATGACGTCATTTCTGCGTCACTATTTCAGATCACTGAGCTGGATGTGACTGTGACGACTGCCTGTGGTAAGGAAGGGAAGGGGAAGGGTGAATTTAACTATATCTATGTGCTTAGTACTATTCTCAGTTAATTTATCATGATCATATACAGCTCTAGGACGTACAATATGAAAATTGGATTTTATTGGCTTAGGTCATTATAGCAAGCTAACTCAATAGATAACATAGATAACAGCTATGACATTTAAATCGTACTTTATACTTTAAACATTAAAGAGAGAGTAAATACACTTGCACATAGGAAGTCAGAGATGTGATTCTTTGATGGTTATCTAATAGACATGAACCGAAAAGACATCGAGTCAATAGTCCCCTTCAAAGTTCTCTGCGCCATCTTGAAAGGTAGCCGTTCGTTTGCATCGAAGCAAGGCCGACGGTGAGCTTGCAATGATAGAGACCTTTTTTTTTACACCTTGGACAATTATTCACATGTCTCTATCATTGCAAGCTCACCGTTCGTCTCGCTTCAATGCAAAGGCATGGCTACCTTTCAAGACGGTTCAGGGAACTGTGAAGGGATCTATTGTCTGGCCGAATGATGTTAATCAGTAGAAGACAAAGTGTTTGTCAAATTATCGCAGCGATTTTATATATTGATTTAATAATTTAATGCGTTATTTACAGAAGTCACAAATGTTTTTAGGGTCTAAAATCAAGCGGAAAGAACGTGTTTGTCTTTAGATGGTCTGTAGGATAAAACAAAGCAAATCAGTGCAGTATGCTATCAGATATTCAGGGTTCAGTTAGTGATAATGAAAGAAATAAAGAGATCAAAGAAGAAAAACAAAATGAAACCTACTTTTAAACGTTTAATTTGAGCCCACGATGTGCGCGCGCACAAAAACTTCTCAAGACCGCATAATAAATGGAACCTTCAAAATTAATATAATTTATTTTGAATTAATTTATTTTGAACTTCAACGGTGTAAAACATTTTGCAGGGGATTCTATATTTTTCATTGAATTTTCAAAAACAACTGGTAAAAAGCTATATTTTGTCATTAGAACTGATAGAAAAAAACTCTGTTTTTATTGTTGTCGTTTCAGAACGATTTATTTTTAAGAATTTCTTCCAACAATTTTAGATATAATTTTCGGAAATAGTTTTTAAAAGAGATATCATGAGAAAGTTACTTCCATAGCTGTTTTAGTTTTCGAGTTATTATTTTTTTGGTGCAAAGCTTGGCTTACGCCAAATTTCTTTTAAAAACTTGTCAAGATGTTAATATCCAAAATTCATTATCTCGAACAGGAACTCGGGGCACCCCATTTTTCTTTTCATTTTTGGAATCTCGTTAAACCCTTTTTCTAATTACTTTTCTAATTACTACTTGCTAAATTAGCAGTTACTTAAGGGTAAGAACAATACAATATTTTTGCATGACAAGATAATTTATTACCCAAGGGAGGAAAATTCTATTGTCTTGCCCTCTGAGAAGGCATCTATTCCTCGTTTCTCAGCTCGAGTCATTCCTTTAAGTATCATTTTCTTTCCTTCTTTCCCTATTTGCTTGCTCCCTTCATTTCCTTCTTGCATTTTTCCTTCCTTCCTTCCTTCCTTCCTTCCTTCCTTCCTTCCTTCCTTCCTTCCTTCCTTCCTTCCTTCCTTCCTTCCTTCCTTCCTTCCTTCCTTCCTTCCTTCCTTCCTTCCTTCCTTCCTTCCTTCCTTCCTTCCTTCCTTCCTTCCTTCCTTTCTTCCTTCCTTCCTTCCTTCCTTCCTTCCTTTTTTTCCTTTTCTCTATATGGATAAATGAAAATTTAATAAGAATTCTTTGCTCATCAATATGGATCTTGGAGCTGGTTCATTTTGGATGAGGAAATTTTGGAAGAACATACAGTCTGTTCAAAAAAAAAACTTTCTCTGGCCTGCAGTAAACGTAAGATCCTATTCATTATTTATACTGTATACTTTCATAATATTTACATCTTCGATGCGTGGATCCTTCTAGTCCTACAATGAAAGTTTGGAACATTTTTTTCCCGGTTACATATTTTCTTGTGGTAACAAAATGCGGAGAGTTCACTGATTTCCAGACATGTTTGAAAACTCGGTGATACGGTGATAGTCATAACTATCTCGTCAATGAATGTTTTCAAGCACGAACAAAACTATCTCATGCATATAGTTTCAATAGACTCATTTCAATATATATCTGTCATATTCTTTTCTTTCGAATCTTCGAATAAGTGAGATATCCTGTTGTGTTCGCAATCTCAAAGAGTTCGATATTTGTTACTTAACTGAAAAGGGCTTCAGGGTGCCAAGCATTGTATGTGCGGGATCTATTTAAAGGCTTCGAAAATATTTTTATTACCTTGTTATAACATGTTATAATTATAATTAATCCTATCCACACGATTCAAATTCGCCGAAATTATATGAGAAAACTGTAGCTGAAACTATTGAAATAGTTGGAATTCAAAAGGTTGACGCTTGCAGCGCGCGGTTGGTTGGTCAGTATTTTGTCTTCTCGCTCAGACTAACTACTAATGTGTGGATTCCAATTCACGATTTACACAAACAATTTTCAAAAACCGCGATAGTCTTAGTTGCCAAGGTATCACTTTCAGCGTTGTCACCCTTATAATGAGCCTTTGTATTGTTTAATGCCATGTTTGAATTCGATTACTGTCACTTGTTTGCATTTAATAAGTATTGTTAGCTGGAGATTATGTGGATATTAAAGACTCTGACTGCTCTGTGACCAACTCAAACTCTACTGAATGAAGAATCAATTGCAGATGTTCCCATCTGGGGCTCAGAATTTTTTCTGAGTCCATTCAGAATGGTACGATCAGTTTATCGAAACACGACAGAAACTAGATAAACCTCGAGAATCAGATCTCTGAAATCTCTGAACCATAGTTGATAGTTAAATGAATAAATGTTTGAACACTTTATTTTGAAATTCAGGAGCACTGATTTTTATTATTTTTATTTGGCATACTCATTGGAATTCCCCAAAATACCAAATTGGTTCAAGCGTTAAGAAGTTCTTTAAAACTTTACACTGATACTGTCTGTAGAAATATTTTGAACAGAATGGATCAAGAAGGCTTTTAAGCCTAAAACAAACTTGGCCATAATGATGCAGTTTATCTATAATGTGGGATACAATCGTCGGCAAACTCGTAAGGGATGTTTACCAGCAGGTGGTAATTTTAACAATAACATGAACCCTGAAATAGAAAACATATAGAAAGTAATTTTCATTCTTCAAAGTTTGGAAACAATTTCCTTTAGTTTCGTACGGTAATATTGCTGCTCAAGCCACACTTTTTCATCAAATATTTTATTTTATCTTATGGCCTTAACTCTAGATTTGAGGGATCTGATCTTTCACAAAAGATTTCGGAAATCGTAGCCCTTTCTTTGAAAATATTAGCCTAAACTTTGGACCGACCGAGAGACTAAGAATATCTTTTTAAGTGGTTCAGAAGGACCCCTGGGACGCATTTGAAAAGTTCTGGGATGATTATCATTAATACGAAAAGAAAATCGTTTGAAAATGTGAAGAAATATCAGGGTTACATAGTTTGAGAGCAAGTTATAAGTTCAGAAGAATTTATTGCAGATAACTTAGTTTATATCGTTTTGAATATGGCTGAGCTATTAACTATGGCCAAACGAACTCTGATATAGTAACCCCAGGTAACGCTGCTTTCTCCAGCAGTCTTAAAATAAAAACTGTTTGCTTGCGCGCATGGCTTCAAAATCAAAGCCAACACAACCACTGACGCAATAAACAAGATAACTAAACTACAGCTGGGATTAGTTTTACTCTGTTAATTTTCCTTCCGCAAGAAAAGGTTGAATGATGCTTCTTTATCAGAAGACTATGTCAACCGGCTTGCCTGTTAATCTTGATTTTATCATTATTCTTATTGGTTGTTACAGTATTCAATAATAGTATTTGAATAATTTCTCGGGGATCCCTTATTTTTAGATAAAAATAATTTGTAATAAGGAGCTCTTAATCAACCGAACGCCTCGAACGTGTCAAGGGTAAATTAGCTTCATTGTCAAAAAATTGCGACGAATTTGAATATGCGAGCGGCACGACCGTTATCGTTAATATGCACAGGAAGTTGACGTACGCGGTCAGAATTTTCCCCCTTAATATCAATCTTGATATCATCTAACGAATCCTCTTAAATAACATATTTCTTGAAGGATAACTAAAGGGTGAAATTGATAGCAGAACTAGTGAATATTGACCTATACGCGTTCTTGATTTAAGTGTGTCATTGTCTGTATCTGCGCTACCACAGTAGTTAAATTGGATTAATAAGCGAGCTGAAACCACGAGCTATTTGTGCGTGGGTAACGGGTCTGCACTTAAAGAATCAATGCGGTATTATCTTTGAATAGTTTATCAGCTTAAGAAAAAATTATTACTCCCCCTAAGGGATTGAAAAAAAAACCTGTAGAACTATTTGAAGAAATACCCCTCTCTTCTAAAACGAGTAGCCGGATATTTCTGAGAATTTAAAATTTTAGAAAAGAAAATCAGGATTTTACCAGACGGAAAGCTTAGAAAATACAACATTGAGTTGGTGAATTATTTATCGTAAGGCAGTCTGGAGATCATGCATTTCTTTCCCCAAATATCAATTAGATATTGATGAAAACAAAAATATGCAAACATTGAAACACAGCTAGGAAGAAAAATTGGGCACATGGATCAATGTGGTTTTGTTCAAAGCTACCGTAAAGCTTTAGAAGAGTTGAGGGAAAACCTCAAGAGTACTTCTCCAATCATCTTAGTTATTACGTACTTAGTAAGGCAATTCTAAGCTTATAATTTGGTACGAAAGAAGCCCTCCTCGAAAATATGTTTACATTCAGGTGGCAGTGATTGGTTATTTAAAAAATACAATTTGGTATCACGATTTAAATCAATGTCTACGACACGAATGAAGCAGTGAATCAATGAAAGAGAAAGCACTTGAAGATCATCTCTGTCTGTCCGAATTCACTCCGTGAATAGTTTTGGACCCTGAGGGATATAACCTCAATGTTTTGGTAACAATGACATGAATATGCGTATACCTTTTTGAAATATGGACCAAAAATGTGGTGAACCTTTGGCCTGCATAAACGAAATGTGCCCGGAGCGCGTGGTGTTAAATGTGCGAGGCTCTCGTTTTGAAACTTTTGTGGAGACACTGCAAGAGTTTCCTGAAACTCTTCTGGGCGACACAGAACGACGGATGACATATTACAACCCCAGGAGTGGGGAATATTGCTTGGACAGAGATATACTTTCATTCGATGCTATTCTATTCTATTACCAGAGCAAGGGGATCCTTGCAAAATCCGACTGGGTGCCAGAAAAAGTCTTCGAAGAAGAACTCAAGTTTTATGACATCAAATCTCTAAAAGATGATGGTAAAGAAATCCGAGACAAAGTTCAAGTGCTACCAAGTAACCAATGGCAAAGGATGGTGTGGTTATTTGTGGAAGATCCTAATTCCTCCAGACAAGCCAAGTGGTTTTCAATTTTTTCGATGCTTGTAATCGTTTTATCGATTGTAACATTCTGTGCAGAGACAATTGATGTGGATGCTTATGCTGAGCCCATAGCGGGAGCTTCCGCAAGTAACATCACACACGATCACAAACCAACTGTGGCTGTTCGCCCGAAATTATGGTTTTGGATAGACACGTTCATAACAACCTGGTTTTGTTTCGAGTACATTGCTCGCCTCTTTTCCTGTCCTCTCAAAATTAAATTCATCTTCTCTACGTTGGGTATTATCGACGTACTTTCTATTCTACCTTACTTTATTTCTCTTTATTTAACAAACTATAAGCACAGTATTAGTCTAGCAGTCTTAAGAATCTTTCGTCTTTTACGAGTATCTAGACTCCTTAAACTGACACGTTACATTGCAGCACTAAGGATCCTTGGTTACGCCATTCGATCATGTCATCACCAACTCTTCTCCCTTGCAATATTGTTGGCCATTTCTGCTGTCATGTTTTCTTGTATCATGTACTTTATAGAAAGCGAAGTGAATCCTCAATACTCCAGCATATTTGAATCCTTATGGTGGTGTATTATCACTATGACTACCGTGGGATATGGAGATATTTGTCCAGTTACACCATTAGGGAAAATGGTTGGTGCCGTCTGTGCTGTTTTTGGGGTCGTGGTGATGCTGTGCTTACCAACGCCTGTTTTTATTTTGAATTTCAACAAGATCTATTGTCAGTTTTTGGGGATTGAGTTAAAAGACAAAGGGCTGACTGGAATTAAGCGGAAAAACTATAATTCAGTTAAGTTTTCCAGATCCAGAACGCTTCTTGTCAGCTCGAGAGAATCGACATCTGGGTTAGGTTTATGACGACAAACATGCAGAATACTATCTGAGTGCATTCTTCTTACACCTCCTTTGTGCCTCTACTAAGCGTTTGGCCATAAAACAATCGAGTGGAATAAAGGTTTAGCTGCCGGTGGCCATAAATAGTTCCCGGCGTGCACGCGGTGGCATTATCCATCAGAGGGCGTTTTTCTATCTGTGAATAACTGGCCTCTTTGACCAAAGGATCCAGTATGCGTAAGGTTGATGAAAATATGGGAGGAATCCATGACCAGAAGGTGTGTCCTGTTTATTCCGTGCTCAGATTGGGTCGTGATCTTCACATGATTTACAAGTAAGAGATAGCCTTTTATTTTCATATTTCAAGGACGTTTCAAAAGGCAGGTCCTTTGATTTTCTTTCCTCCTCAAAAGTCATCACGACCAAATTCCAATTCAATCACATAATGGCTACTGCAAGAACAACAGTTATAATTGCTCACTCGGTATTGTCATAGATGGAGGAACTTGCGAAGTAAGTTTGTCCCTGATAATTTTGGATTATCATCAATACTAAAAGTCTTTAACTTGTTGGTGACTTCGACTTCAAAACGTCTATGGGGAAAAAATAATGACCACAAAACTGGTCATTTTGCCTGCCCATGCAGCTGTTGGTGTTTGCAATCGAAGCATCAGATAAGCAAGAAATCGCTTTGGAATCAAGATCATCATCATTATGAACAGTCCGTCTACTTTTGGCATTTTGCGCCAATTGTGGTCATTTTCAGCCAAATAATTATAAACAAGAATATTGACATCAATTTAACTGCATGCGCATGCGCAGGTCAGTAGATATTTTCCACAACAACTTTGACGTAGCATTAATTAAGAGTTTGGAAAAGTAAATTAACTTTAAAGAAAAAGCTCTACCTGAAGCAAAGGTAGCCCAAGCTGGAAAAATTGCTTGCTACAGCTAACTGATATTTTCGGATTTTCTCAAATGACGGGTGTTCCCTTCAAACAAGACTAACAGTATGTGACGTCGCAGTTCGACGAAGAGCATACGAAGACCTCATCCGTCATGCTCTCGGGTCGCTTGCCGAAGGAAAGCCGTTGAAACGGTGTACAGTGAGCTCGTTCCACGGGTCAGCACAAGCGAGGTAGTGACTAAATACGGGCGAATTTCATGGCTCAAAAAGCCGCGGACTAACATCTAAGTTGCCTTTATGAGCTCTATAGGGATTTGGTAGAAGGGATATCAAAAAATTATGGCGATGAAACAGGAATTGGAAGACTTACGAGGAGTTGAAAGCTCATGACGTGTTGGGATAGCGAGTGACCTACCTTCTCTTCTTTCTTAACAGTGGAGGAAAAAAAACGATAAAACTGGCTTAATCGGAATTCTAACCATGCAGGGCGATAAAAGTATCAAAGGTCAGCTAAGAGTTCTTTACTTTATTTCACATTTTGACGATTTTATTGAGGTTTTTTATAGATCCCCATACATTTTCTTATAATATGACACCACAGAAACCCAGCTTGGGCTACCTGTGCCTGAAGCGTGTTCCTTATCTATAGTTCTTCATGCTCCTCCACTGAAACAACAACAAAATACCATTGCTTTTCTGGCTAGTATGATACACACAATGAGCTTATATTTGTGTTGTTTGTAAGATCTAGTGATAGCTCTTTCACTCGATAAGCTGAACAATAAGTTTGAGAACATTTTCAAAGGCCAATTGCTGAGAATAAGCAATATACCTCATCGGCTTGGGGTATTGTTGTCCCATTTCAGACCACATGTCATTCTCTTGAGAATAAGATTCCTTGTTTGAGTTGTATCCATATTCATGTATCTTCTCATGCGCAACAAAGAAATGATACTCTGGGGAATGACACGTGGTCTGAAATGGGACAACATTACACCCAAGCCGATGCGGTCTATAATTGGACGAGGTTGAGCAAAATATCGTGATGATTTGTTAGTGGCGAGCGCTGGCAAGCAATTTTTTCGGTATCGGCAAATAATTGCTTGAGAGACACGAACAAATCACGATATTTTGTGATAACCGAGTTCAATAATTGTTTTATCATTCAAATTATTTTTTGTGTTTTTTTTTATGTTTTTCAACATAGAAACATGCCAAGTCATTTTCTGACAGCTCAGGGTAGCAAACCATGTTAACAAATGCAATGTTACTGCGCATGAGCAAACCATAGTTAGCAGCAAAAAGGCTTTACATCGTTATGCGCATGAGCAGACTATTATTTGTAAGCAGTTATTTGCAGTTTTCTCGGCCAATCAAAACGACGAAAAAGTAATTTGAATGATAATTGCTGACATTTTACTCAGCATCTAAATTCTGATTGGTCCACAGCCCTCAGCCACTCTCTGATATCGCGCATGTGAACTCGACATGATGAATGCATTATCTGATAATAATAATTATCATGTCAAGTTCATTCGAGGACCGGTCACAACGAACATGGAAATACGTTTGTCATTTTTTTAGAAAAGAGAATTAAATCTTTATTCTTAGTTTACAAAATGTAATATGTTGAATTCGGTTCTTGTATGATATCATAAGTTATCGAGACTTCTGCCGCTTAATAGAGGCGTCAGATTGCCTGCTTCATGGCGTCATTGTGATTGCGTAGGAGCGTGCGCAGTAGCTTCATTTTTCTATAGTAGACAGTCACCTAAGTAACACTTCGTAATTAATCGTCTCACGCTAAGCACCTGTGATAACGATAATGAGTAACAAATGAAGCAAGTACTTCGTAGATATCGGACTAGCTATCACATTAACAAACTTCAAACTGTTCTAATATCATCATTCAGGAAAGAAATCTTTCAATTTTATAATCCTGATGGTTTTTTCCTCCGGGCTGGTTCTGCGTTTTTTTCCCTCCACATTCTATAATTCTAATTCGATCTATTAGCTGAAAAGTGGTTTCTAGACCTGTTAGGCTTTCCGTCTACCTCGGAGTGGCAAATTTGAAAGTAATGGATTAGACGCATGACATATTTTATTGCATTTATTTCAGGCATCAACAAGAGATAATACTAAAAATAGAATCCAGAATATATATTAACGCATGCCAGATAGGGGCATGGAAGGGATGGGAAACGAGAGAGGGGTGGGGGCAAAAGCAGAGCAGAATTTTAGCTTCTTTTGTTCTCGGAGCAGAAGCTTTTTTTGTTACTACTTGATACAAACTTCGTTTAATTATGCAAGCTTTAAGGCTCTGACACACGATGTAACATTGCGGGCAACATCACACTAAAATATAAAATGAATGCTTGTTTTATTTTGTTTATGTCATTGGTATTATCCTTGTGAATTAATCGGAAAAATCGAGATTTTCTCTGATTTGGTTGCTGAAATAGTACTGTAATTATAATCATGTTGCAAGCAATGTTGCACCGTGTATCTGAGCCTTTACTCTCCGAAATGTCGATCATAATGAACAATTGCTTCTTTGGGATTGCAGTAATATTATTTTCCCTCCTTTCAACCTGAGTAGGAGACCGTTTTTTGTTTACTTATATTTTTGTTTATATTATTTGCTTGCTTGCTTGCTTCTTTGCTTCCTTCCTTCCTTCCTTCCTTCCTTCCATCCTTCGAATTCCCTCATTCCCTCCTTCCTTCCTTCCAGTTCTTTTTCGTTTCACTTTTTTCCTGCTTTTCCCCCCAGGCTACCTGCAAAGTCATTTTGAATTCTGTTCGAGACAAAACACCATGTAACCTACAATTCGATCGTAAAGATACAATCATATCTGCGGCATAATTCTATTTTTCTTATTTTGTCTATTTGTCACAGTATTGAACTTAATGGTACCAATAATTTCAATTTTAATACAAATTAAGGCGAACTATGTCTATTTATCAAAAATGTTGATCTCAGGAATATTCTTGTTTGGAATATCATTTATTGTAATGAAACTGAAGGACTTTTTCATCCCCATGTCGATACACTTATTTTTATCCTTTCTCTATGCTTGTTAGCATTTTTTCTTTTCCGTAACCACCTTTCGTACAGTTTACTGAAGTCTGTCACGAACGAAGGTATGGGTAAAATAAACAATAAAATAATGCCTGTAAATGCACAACATGCTCCCACAAGCTTCCCAGCCCCGCTCTTAGGAACTACATCACCGTACCCAACTGTAGACATTGTGATGATTGACCACCAGAAAGTGTGAGGGATGCTTTCGAATTTAGAAACCTCCTCGTATCCTTCAATGTAGTACATCAACCCTGAGTAAAACACAATTGCCATAACAATGCATCCTATCAAAGATATCATTCTTCCACGACTTAGATACAGTGCACGACCCAACAGTTTCAATCCAACACTGTGACGAGATAGTTTAAGCAGACGCACAACCCGGAAAAGACGTATAGAACGAATAACGTTGAACGATTTAATATTATTAAATTTACCGGCTTGAGCTATGTGGGAGATGTAGTATGGAGCAATGGCGCAAAAATCCACTACAGACAGAAACGATCTGATGAACTTTAATCTGTCAGGAGACGAAAACACCCGCGCGATATATTCTGCAGTAAAAAACACGACGAAGACTGTATCAGCGTAGAACCAAAACTTCCAATACTGCTGGCCAGGTATACTTTTGTCGTCATTGAAACTTGAAGACACTTCTTGTAAGGTTACCTTAGTTTTATTGTTCAAAGGAAACGTACTCAAATTTGTGTTGCTTTGTTTATGCCTGTTGCTATCAGACACGTTTTTACTTCTTGGCCATGGCGGTTTTTCAGAAACTTTTGAATCATTTTCTATTGGAAGTTTTTGAAACGCTGGAACGGTTTCTAAGCAAAATGCTATCACAGAAAGCAAAATAACGAGTAGCGAAATCCGTGCAAATGCTTTCCCAGAACGGCATTCAGTTGGGTTTTCAAAAATATTCCACATTCGCCTCCTCAGGCTCACAAAATGCCCGGCAAAATGTTCTTCCTGAACAGATGTTTGGCTTTCAACCAGTTCTTCTGCTTCTTCGAATAACCCAAAAAATTTTACTTCGTCTTCGAATAAATCTTCATCAACTGAAGATGGTCTGGCTAAAATGCTTCCTCCTGATTGGTAGAAAAATAGAATTGCGTCAAACGAGTTTGGGTCTCTGTTAAAACATAGTTCTTCGTTTACAGAATCGTAAAATCGGCAACGTCCTCCGTACGAACCAAGAAGCGTGTCAGGAAATTGTTCCAAAGTAGACTTAAAGGTTTCGTACTGCTTCCCGCGAACGTTGATTCGTATTCTTGTTTTTGACGAGACATCAGAAAGCTCCGATTCACTCTTCTTTCGCTCAACACGAGTAGGCAGCTGACAAAATGACCCTGCGCGTGCGCGGTACGTGTGTACAGAAAGACTTTGGCGTCTTTTTGGTTGATCCACGTGGTCTAACCCTCCATACGTGCCGAAAGAGCTTTCGTTAACGCTTCCAATTGAAGTCCAACTACCACGACGTCCATGACTATCATCCGAAAAAACAGTGTTAAATGGTGTAAGTCCAGCACTAACATTCATGGCGGGAAACAGGTGTTTTGATCAGCTACGATCCTTACCAAGAAAAAACAACCTGTTAATCCTGCTTTTGGTGTTTTCCCCAAAGGTCTTTCTTTCTTCCTAGTCCTTTTTAGGATGTCCTTATTGCCTGGTAATGAATTTGTAGATAAAATGCTGCTTATCGTCTTGACTTTTCTGCTCAAAAGGAGCTTATCAAGTGTCTTCTCAGACTGTTTTATGCTCTGTCTACTCGGCTCAACCTCTTAGTTTAGCGATACTTCTTTTATTGTGTCATTAACATTATCAGTATTAATAGCTAAAACCAATCTGCAATCTCTTGAATTAAACCAATCATTTACACCCGAAGGCGATTCTGGATTCTTCTGAAAGCTGCACGTTTTAATGTTAGTATTTTAATATACTTCGACTTAGAAATGAAAATCCTTGATAATGAGATGACAGCCCCAACAAGAAACGATGCACCTTGCTATTCAAACTCGTAGTAACAATACCTCTGGCTAGGTTTTTAGTCATTGGCTGTGGCGATAATGGAAAAGACAAGGAGTTATTTCAAACGAAAATCATCATAATGTAAGGGCCTTTTTGATTCTTTTCTTCTTGTAACCTAAGGGCATGTATTCCCTTTGTGCATTCCCACATTTCTCTCCGTGGATATGCCGAAAAATTAATCATTGCACGCCATCAATGTTTAAAAGGTGTATCCTGAATATATATATGCTTGAAATACACGACGAGTTGTTCGTTTTCCTGAGCTGTCACTATTTGACTTCAAACAGTGAAGATGATTTAAGTAGCTTTAGCTCGTCAGTTCATAATGAATAATTTGTTTTAAATTCAGCTCCCAATGACTTCCAATCTTCTTTCTCACCAGGGTACGGCTGGCATTCTTTATTAACAAATCTATCGTCTTCCTTTCCCAAAATTAAAACCTTTGGTTATTATCCTCTATGAAAAGTCTAGCTATCCGACAGCAGAGTTAATTCAGCGATATTCAAAGTATAGCTCGCTTTGTTCGCCTTCTTGGTAAAATGTTTCGATAGTTTTTGCTGTTCACTGCAAGCAATCTTCTTTTCTGAAGTCACTCCTCAATAAAATTGGCGATATCTTTAGATTTCTTTACCAGGAACTCGTTGAATCTTTCTCTGTTGATAAATGAGAAAAGAAATACCTTGTCTTAAATTCAATGAAAACAAACAAGCTCTCCATCGAGTATTCCACCTTCTAATGAATATTTCATAACCCAGTCAGTTGTGTTTGTATATCCGTCTTTGCTAACTTTCGTATCTTTGAACAACATCATCGAACTGAAACTCAGGTAGAATAAATTTCATCCAAATGAAATGAAAATTATCCAACCCCAAAGAAATATAATAATAAAGTTTGAATAAATAATAGATTTATGCTCGCTTAAAAAGTGGTTGCTAGGTTTTCGTTCCATGATCCATTAATGTGTTCATCACGCCACCTGTATGCCAAATCATTCAAAATTTGGAAGAGGTAATTTTTACTTGGAAAAATTAAGATATTCCTCTGAAACAAAAATGCAAGAAAATGAATTGGAATAAAAAAAAAAAAAAAAAAAAAATGAAATAATATCGAGATTCGTTTTTGATGAAAAAGAATCTTATAGAAAGGTTTATTTTTGACTCGAGAATTGATCGCTTTTCTAGTAATATTTTAAGAGGATATTTTGCTTCTAATTATTTCCAACCGTTATGAATACTCTACAGCTTACATCAATACTTTTATCATAGCCGCATGTAAAAGCAAATATATTAGTTTTCTTCTAACTTCGGTTGTGATGAATTAGAGTGGAAAGATTATGACCTTATGTATTTTATAGCTACGGCGATCCTTCTTATCTTCCTTCTATGTCTTGTTTTTGCCATCTGTTGTGAAGCCCTTAATATAGAACTAAACTACATTTTGAAAAGAGATTCAACCACCGGCCATTCTATAAAAAGCGAGTGGTTTTGTTAAGACACTTATCAGTGAACATGATCTAAGTCTCATCAAACAATAGTATTTGTCTGTTAGTGGCATACATCTGCTTCCTCTTTCATTCTTCCTTTTATAGTTGGGGTTCCTCAATTTGCATAAATTGAAAACAAGAACACAGGTGACCTAACTATCATACATTGACTAAGTCAGTCAACTCAATGCTTCTAGAGGCTATATAGTAAAATACTTAGTAAAGTTTTTTAGGACCAACATATTCTAAAGCGCTTGAGAAGTAAATGACAAAATGCTTGCAAGAAGGCACCCATCTTGACAACTTCCGTCTATCTGTGAATTAACCATAACATATCCAGTCAAGAAAGCTGGCAAAACGCCATGGACTGCACTAGTGGCTAAAGTAGTACTATGAAAAGACCATGATCATTCCTCTAAGCATTTCTCAGAAGATTTAAACTGCACTAGTAAATTATATTCATATTTATTCATCTAAATTCTATATATTTCCATTTCAGGTTTTTCTTTCTAATAAAAAGTCTACAGAAAAGTTAAATGATGTGCCAAAAAATATATATATAATAAAGTTTTCAATATTGTACCTTTGAATTCATGATCAATTGTGGCTGGAGTTGTACGGGCGAAATTGGTGGCGCGCGCGAGTATACTAAAGCTATTGGAGTGATTCTAGTAAGAACGCCTATGTTGATGATCAACTTATTAACAAATGATTGTAAAGCCGTAATCAGTCCAAAGATAAGCTGGTATAGTCTGATGGATTCTCACGATAAAAATGGTATAAACTTCACGGTTTTGAACTTTGGCACAATACCAGTTTAAAACCGTCCCCTTATCTCTCTAGAGGATAACTCTGTTAGATATTGCAAATTTACACCTGACCTGATGTTATCTACTCAGTTTCAGACGCTTGCGTTTTCATTTTATTTACACTTAGCAAAATTAAGATTAGTTCTTATATTTATGCAAAAAAATATTTCATTATAATTATGCCTTGCACTTTGCTTCATTCTCTAATGCATTGATAGGATGACCGATATAATTCCTTGCAGTCAACTGGATCTTATTAAAGATATCAAGAAAGTGTTAGAAAAGCTGCTTGTTGACATGTAGCGTTACCTTGGTGTTGACAAGGTTGTTACACTGACTTCGAATCTTGTTCGCTTTCGCTTCGTTTTTTAACTTCTTTTTCTGTATTTCTTTCTTAACATCGATCCCCCTTTTGGAGTACCACTCATTTACCTCCTGTTAAACACAGACTTCGCTCTGAAAGAGTCAAGCCGAGTTTGTTTTGATATAACAAAAGAAATAAGAACCCCGGATAAGAACCTTTGATGGACAGACAGTCAATATATAACTAAACAGTCCACAAGAAATTTTCAACCGTATATTCATACGCAAATATAACCCATGCTTAAGGCCATTTACCAATCGTTCGGTTTTTGTTTTTCTTACTTATAAGTGCTCTCTTTTTTCGTTGCCTGAGTAATTAGCAAAATCATTATGAAGATCTATTGAGGCTGAGAATTAAACATTCCCGAATCTCAATGTTATTCCAGCTAAGGTGGCTGACTACTTTAGCAACGAGTAATTAAAAACGTTGCTTAGAAAGTTATTTTATACAAAATTTGACGCTGATTCCAAAAATGGAAAGAAAAATTGGATGTCCCGAGCTCGTTTTCGAGATAACTGGTGAATTTTGAATATGACCATCTTGACAACTGGCGGAAACCAAGCTTTGCACCAAAAAATTCAGAAATCGAAAACTAAGCTGTGAAAGTAATTATCTAAGGACATCTACTTTGAATATTATTTTCGAACATTATTTTTCTAACTCAAAACATCTAAAGAAAGTTTTACAAATTAGCTCAAAATTCAGCGCTTTTTAGCTTGATGAACAAAAAAATCGTTCGCAAACGACAATTATAAAAACACACAACGCTTTTTTTATGAGTTCTAATAATTACGTATTTTTCAAACTTTGACAAAAGATTGCTTTTTACCTGGGTTTTTTTTAGGAAATTCAGAGACAAATAGAGTCTCGTGCGAAATTTTAGGTTTTTTGCCATGTTGAAGTTCGGAACGTGTATTGTTCTCAATAAATTTTTTTGAAGGTTAAGGATTCTGCGGTTTTGAGCCCACATCGTGGGCTAAAATACAACATTCAAAAGTAGTCAGTCACTTTAATACATACATAATTTAGCAAAATACGTGAGAATATTTGGTTGTGGATAAATGAATCTTTTAAGTGGTTCAAATTTATATATATATCAGCTTTTTCATACAGTTCCTGAGTTTTATTTGGGACTTTTGGTTTTGTTTTTAGCTAAGTGAGAATTAAAATGTTGATAGTTTAATGGATTATGAAAGAAAGAGAAAAGATGGAAAGGAAAGGTAAACTAATAAAAAAGAAAGGAATGAAAGGAATGAAAGAAATGAAAAGAAATGAATGAAAGGAATGAAAGAAATAAAAGGAAAGGAATGAAAGGAATGAAAGAAATAAAAGGAAAGGAAAGGAAACAAAATAGAACAAAAGAAGAAATAAAAGAAAGGTGAAAAAGAAAAGGAATAAATTAATTGAAGCTGTTGTTGTGGGAACTGATGTTTTAAAATTTTCCTACAGCTGCTCACAACTTGTATGTATTTGAAAAAGTATGTATTAATGAAGAATTATATTCTGGACTTTAATTGTTGTGTATATTCATGATTGAGGAAACGACAACAACATGTCACTCAACTTTGATCTGAATGGTTCTGTTTTATGTTTTTTATCTAGTACGAAGCCATTGTGAAAGATATGATATGAGATATATAAAGATTACTTCATTGAAAGTGCGCACGTATGGCTTTTATTCACAAGTTGTGAAGTATCAGAACACGAACAATTGGGTCTTCGTGCAAGTGAGTTTTATGATAAGAAACAACGAGTAAATGAGTTAATAAATAAATTAATAAAAACTGTACGCGTACGAAGCACTTTCCATGGTGTTTTCTTTTTTTTATCACATTCGTAGCTAAACTCTCATTTTGGTTTGAATTGAAACAGTTAAATTTAAAATCATGCAAAGGTTATCTTAAATCGCATTTAAAAACGCCGTTTTGCAAACGCTAGTATTATAAAATGATCTGAACAAATTTTTGACATTCGAATGATGTAATTCAAGAGAGCATAAATAAGAGAGGGAAACTTCTTAATACCGCGCGCGCCATGTGAATTCCCGGCTGGGCTATTTTTAGCATTCGCGTACAAACAATTTTCGCCATACCCTACTCCTGTGCGTAAAAAAATTGTGTGCTTATCCAAACCTGGAAGTAGCGAAAGCATGTAAAGATGTTTGGGAAAAACCTAAATTTCGCATCTTTTTGAGTGTTCAAGAACTACAGCTGTGTTTTATCATAGAACATAACATAGCCAATCATTTTGCTTTATCTAATAGATTTTGTCGAAAAAAGTGAGAAAAATCGACGAAAAGTATGTCATTTTGAGCGCGGGCGCACACGTCCACGCCATCAATTCACACCAGGATTTCCTTGGCGCACGTGGTGTTAAGAAGTTTCCCTCTCTAATTTATGCTCTTTTATGTAATTTTAATATTTTCCACTTCTAGGCTTTAGTTCCGGGAATTAGATTCACTTCACATGGGAAATGGTTTTAAGAAAACTTATTTAGTAAAGTCTCTTCTTGCAAGAAAAACTTTCCGGCTTCCAATAATAACACAAGATTTTATCTTAAACGGCAAAACGAAAGAGAAAATTGATGAAATATCAATAGACCTCATCGGCTTGGGTGTAATGTTGTCCCATTTCAGACCACGGGTCATTCCCCAGAGTATCATTTCATTGTTTAACGATTGCGCATGAGAAGATACATGAATATGGATACAACTCAAACAAAGAATCGTATTCTCAAGAGAATGACACGTGGTCTGAAATGGGACAACAATACCCCAAGCCGATGAGGTCTATTGATATTTCATCAATTTTCTCTTTCGTTTTGGCGTTTAAGATAAAATTTCATATTATGTACTCAAACTTTCTAGTTTAGTCAAAGGTCTCACACGAAACAACAGCCAGTTGCCAGTAGCTTCTGATTGGACGTATCGTTTTTTTCCTCACACGTACGAGAAAAAACGATCGTACGCATTACTGGGAACAGTGATCCAACGAAAATATATTAAACAGTTTTTTACTAAATAAATCTTGGTACGGTATGCATATAAAATAAAAGACAGCATTCGAAATATTATTCAAGACAAATAATTTATAAACAAGGGCATTCTTTGGTATTTTTCAATATTTAATCTATAACAATTTAAGTCATTGTTAAAATAGCTGGTGTTATATATTGATTAACGAATGAATGACTCCCCATGGTATCTCTTTTGACAGACTACCTTATAATAATTTTAACGCTCCACGAAATTAAAGTAATTCGAAACTAGCGCGACTTAGATTAACGCAAATTGAGGGCAGAAATACTTTCAAATGAAGAAAATTAACGCGAAAGAAAAGCCAAAATTTCCATGGAAACAAAGATAAATCTTTTGAAAGGGAAAATGAAGAGTTGTAGAATGAAAAACGAAAATATAATTTCCGACAAAAACTGAAATGTTGTTGCTATTAAGTGACTAGTTGTAATGTTCAGTTTTAAAATAAATAGATAATTAAGGTAGATTATAAAGATAAAATTACTAGAAACTGATATCGTGAAAACTAACGTTCCACTTTATTAATGATATGGAAATTAACATAAATAGAAATGAACACGACTTGAAAAAACGCGAATTTTTTTGAAATTGTTTTTGTAAATAATTAAGTTAGATTGAAGATGAAATTACTAAAAATCATTATCGTGAAAATTAACGTTCCACTTTATTAATGATATGGAAATTAACATAAATAGAAATGAACATGACTTAAAAAACCCGATTGTTTTGAGATTTCCTTTTTGATGTTAATTATTGTGCGTGCATGGATATTTGTTGATATTATTAGCACGCCATGGGATTCCCTCGCTATTTTTGTCCATCAATACATTTCACGCAATCAGTATAAAACGAGTCTTGTTTCTTTCATCAAAATTGCTATTATCTATGACTGGCACGGTGAGGACTTCTTATTGGTATTTTGGTCGTCTGCGAATATCATTTCTTGTTTATTCATTATTCATTACAGATTCAGTCTGCACCGCAAGGGCTCTGCTTGGTATTCAATTCACCAAAACAGTTAAGTAGTTATTTATTAAACTAGGATAGATCTTATTTCTTACATCCGAATGTTGTTGTTGTTGTTATTATTGAAATTTTATTGGATTCTTTTAATTTTCATCATCATCATCATCATCATCATCATCATCATCATCATCATCATCATCATCATCATCATCATCATCATCATCATCATCATCATCATCATCATCATCATCATCATCATCATCATTCATTAGTAGCACAATGTGGTTCCACAATGGCACATTGTTTACCAGTACATTTATATTACGGTGACACTTAGTTTAATACTATTACTGATTGCTTCACAGAAATCATAAAATGAGCGCAAAAAATCGTAGTTTCTATAAAGAGAGTGGGGGGAGGAAGGCAGAAAAGAAGGAAGGAAGGAAGGAAGGAAGAAAGAACCGAAGAAAGAATAAAAGAAGTTAAGCACGAATGGATGTATATGCATAGATAGAAAGATAAATAAGTAATTTGTTGAATGGCGGAATGGAACAAACAATCACTTGGGTTTTAATTTATCTACAGAAAACGAATCCGACTCTGAGCTAGCCGATAGCCCAGGCACACATTAGTCACAACAAGACTTGGTCAGTTCTATTTTTTGGTTTTGCTTTACACTGATTATCGCGGATCGGAGATAATTTGCGGTACAGTTGATGGAAATTGCGCTGTTAAAACAATTTACAGTTTCAAATATTCGCAAAATGAAAACTTGAAAACTGCTCATCTAAATTGAAAACATAAAATTGCCATAAAAATACCTGCAATGAGATAAACCGCTGTAAATTATGTACTAACAAGAAAGAAATAAAAGAACAAACTATGTGATTAGTGAGTTTAGGGATTTAAGTGGATTAGGGTTCTAATTAAAATAAGTAGACAGGATTCACAAATTACTTACATAGAGTCTCGCACGAAATCCGGTAAATATCCTGGAGCTACACAGAAGTTATAGCTTGCAACTATTCTATTTATAAAGTGGTAGAGTATCTGGAATCTTTCCTTCCTTCCTTCCTTCCTTCCTTCTTTGCTTGCTTGCTTGCTTGCTTGCTTGCTTGCTTGCTTCCTTCCTTCCTTGCTTGCTTGCTTCCTTGCTTGCTTGCTTCCTTCCTTCCTTCCTTCTTTGCTTCCTTCCTTCCTTCCTTGCTTCCTTGCTTCCTTGCTTCCTTCCTTGCTTGCTTCCTTCTTCCTTCCTTCCTTGCTTCCTTGCAATTGCTTGCTTACTTCCTTGCTTGCTTGCTTGCTTGCTGGCTTCCTTCCTTCCTTCCTTTCTTCCCTATTTCATTCTTATCATATCTCCTTTCTTTCATACACCATTTTTTCTTGGATTTCTCTTCCATGC
This sequence comes from Anthopleura sola, assembly GCA_023349425.1. Classification (NCBI taxonomy): domain Eukaryota; kingdom Metazoa; phylum Cnidaria; class Anthozoa; order Actiniaria; family Actiniidae; genus Anthopleura; species Anthopleura sola. Next base: position 10,541,068 of record JALHLI010000008.1, on the reverse strand, counting down.
ATTTTCTTTTTTTCTTTTTTTCTTTCTACCTTTGAGTCCAACCTTCTCTCTTATTTATCTTTAACAGCATAACATTAAAACGGACGAATCTATGGCTACTACTACAGTTATTTCAGTCACATATTGACGAGCTAAAACTTAAACCATTTCAATTCCAAATATATACATACCATCTCAGCTAAAATCCTAGGTAGCAGTACTAAAATCCTCTTTCTAACTCTTACCGATATTCTGAAGACTATGTTATTTGTATTGTATTCTCGCCCACATCTAAACGATGTTATTGTCTACAGAGACATATTTTCAGCAAATATTGATACTTTCGTGAGAATTCTAATTGATAAATCTCTACCACTTAGGATTTGTCGCGATATTCGTCAAGCAGGTCTAACATTTTTTCATTATTGCCTTCTATTTAAGACACTATCTCTTAAGGATCGATTGATAAGATAATAGTTTCGTTCGGCAGAGGAAATCATAGTTTTTTTTTGTTTTTTTTTGGCTTAAGGGATAGGAAAAAAACTAGAGACAATCTTAATCCACAATAAAACAGGTTTTTAAGATTTCACCTGTTTCATCTTGTCAAAACCTCAACTCTATTTTGAATCGATAGCAAAGTCTGAAACTATCAAAATAGAATATATATTTAGAAAAACTCTTAACCTCACACAGTGTTTTTGCGCTTTCAAATAAGCTCTTCCTCTTAAGTTTTCAATTCTGCAAGTGCGTGTACGTTAATAGACAATATCTAATTCTAGTTAAACGTTATAGTATTTATGGTATTTTTATGTGTTTGTGCGAAGAATATTAACGCCAATATCAGCCGTTTTACCAGCTAAAAAAAAAACTACAACTACAAAATACTTTATAGTAAAGTTTACCTTCAGGGTTGACGGACCAAGCTTTAGCCCCGGCTTTGATTTTCAAAGAGTTTTGTGAGCAAAACATTAAGAAATGCGATTTAATTTTATTCTCTAATCACGAGTCCTTAACAGCATATTTATTTATTTTTATTGTGAATTCATAACGATGACGTGTAGTAGTGCTTAGCAACCGTTCGTAGCGAGGAACGAGTTTCTGCGAAACCGGCCAAAAATCAGTCTTTTATATAATTTTTGAGAGAGAAAAAAATACAAAGCAAAATCGATAGCTATGAAATAACCAAGAAAAAATCTGTGATTTTTATCTGGCAAATGAGAAAAAGGCTGTCAACTTTGTCAACTTGAATGGAACTCATAAATCAATGCTGCGTGCGGAGTGACAACATAAACGTTGGTAGGAGTGCTTAGTGATGGCCGACGGCAAAGGATTTGGAAGGCTGTCAAGAATTTGAAAATACATGTTCACAAACAAGTTTAAAGTGTTGTTTTTGGATGTGCCTTTTAGTGGAATTTTTCGAAAGCAACTCAGTTGTTGAGGAAAATTTTTAGGAGAGCTTTCATTTCTCGTGAGTGGAAAATTCGATTTTTTATACGAAATTAAGGAAAGAAAAAGTGAAAAAAGAAGTGAAAAAAGAAAAATGTACGAGAAAAAAAAGGGTAAGTGGATGGAGCCAAGAGTCAAAGGTCAAGAAAATGTATCAAAGAAAAGAAAAGAAAATGTATAGAAATAAAATAAAAAATTCTACATGATGGGAGAACAAAATTAAACGTTAGATGTAAGGAAATTTTGTTCGAAGACGAGGAAAAGAAAAAGAGAAAGAAAGATAGAAAAAAGAAAGACAAAAAGGCACGAAAAGGCGATAAAGGTTAAATCAAAAACGAAAAAAATAGCAAAAAGATAACGATTTAAAATGAGACAGAAAAAAAGGAAGGAAATAACACAAAAAAGAATAGAAAAGAATGATAAAGCCTACATTAACACATCCTCACCACAAGCAGTTTACCAAGCGAATACTATACACATGATAGATTGACATTCTACTTGCAGCTGACCAGCAGGCTTTCATTCCCATTAAGATACAAGTATGAATCACCATCCATCTTCTAATGGCTCTTTGACTTAAAAACCCTGTCAAGTAGACTAGACTAGAAGTGATTTCCGATTTGTATAACGAAACTATTATAATCTAGCTATTATAGAACCGCATGGCGCGGTGTGGTAAAATATTCATATGTATATATGACGGTGTCGCTCCAGGAAGCTCTGTGTATCCTAGTAACATTAGACGGATTAAGAACAATGTAAACATAGCGTGTGCACTCACTAATCTTAATAGATTTATTGGAATATCATTGTTAGGTTTCGTGCTTCCGTGTTGTTTGAAATTGAATCGAAGGCTTAGAAGATCATTTACTAATGTGCCGTTTCTCGCCGCTGTGTTCGCGGAATCAAATATTGAACTCAGGGTTGCCTTTGTAGGGTTTTTCTCCTTGTATAGAGCATGGATGATAAAAGGACTTTGAACATCAATGTATAAAGGCTTTGCACCATCACGTGATGGCAGCCATGACAGGAGGCAGGAACAATTGAATATGGTGTAGTCTGATTTACATGATAAAGAATTCAGTTTTTTCCTAGGGGAAAAATACTCTATTGTTATGCCTCCTGTCATGGCTGCCATCACGTGATGGTGCAAAACCTCTATTCCCGGTTTTCCTCCCTCAAAAATCATCACTTTTAATCAAATACTGAATTGATATGAGTATTTTTTCCAGTTAGTCATGGGCTAATAGGTGTTGGACTGGTAAAACGATTTAATTTAATCTTTTTTCTTAAAAAAGTGCCAATAATAATAATAATAAATCTCCTATCCCTATTTTTAGTGCTTTCTTCATTTTCATGCTTCTCTACTATCTTTCCTTACTACTCCCTAATTTTAGTGCAAATTAATCTAGTGCATATCAGTTCGGTAATCTTTAGTAATCCCTTTCTATTCATGGTTTTCTACTATCTTTCATTACTACTTCCTCCCTAATTTTAGTGCAAATTTTTCAGTAGTTAGTTGAATCTAATTTCAATTAATTCGGTAATTGGGGATTGGCAGAAGATTTGAGAATTGTTTAGAAGCTCTCCGCTGACGCATTGATCATGCTTCTCTTAAGGCGGTTTCATTTGCGTTAACTATACGACATTGAGATGTTTTGAAAACGCTGTGGAAAGTGGAGCGCTTTGAAAACGATCCGGTTTCAGGTTCCGTGTCGGTGTAAACTGGGAAACCATGATATTTTCATGGTTTAGAAGGAATCCGCTATGAAAACGGGTAGCCTCGAAATGAGACTAATACGTTATACCATTTTCGTGTGAACGATCTGTAACCGCATCATTTTCGACAGACTTTATGCTCATAAGACCGTGTTCAAATGAAAACCGATTCTTGTAAACAAGGGCTAACATTCTCTCGTGTGCATTCTCTCATGTTCTGCCATTCTCCGTGTGTTTAAAAACTGCGCACAGCACGTGCGCGTCTGTTTTCTATTTCTTCGTGTGTCTACGCTTTGATTATTTTAGTTTGCAATAAAATATAGTTTTAAACTACTGTGATATTACACTGCCTTTTGTCTTTTGAGGCATCCTCCTTCCTGCTCAAAGTCAGTCACAGTCGACTTGATTGATTTGTGCCACAAGTTTATTCACGAATCGTTTTTGTCGGCGACCCAACGTCTTTACAAATGTGTCTCTGTCAAGGTATTGCACACCATTCTTGTGTTTGCCCATGATAAGCACGTGTTCTCCCAATCCAAGATCGGGGTACTGGCAGATCGCTGGTTTTATGAACCAGTACGTCTTTTTGGTTTTGAACTTAGAGTTGCCTTGTTTGAAGATCTGTGTTACGTTGATTTTATATGTCATGATCATTGAATCAGGGTTACTCTCAGTCTTTTCGTCTATCTCTACCACCTTGCCTTTGAAGGCTGGGAATTAAAGACGAAGAAAGGATTGGAAAAATACTGAAAACATACGACACTATATAATTCTATCGAGGTTTGTGGATCACATGTGGATTTTAAGCCTCCATGTTTAACGTGTTTTACTTTAGCTTTTCATTAAACTATTCGAGAATATTCTGATGTTTTAAAAGTGCGTGCAATATTTCAGGCGAAAATAAGCTTCTATCTATACCTTTCCGTGTTTATGCATTCGATCGACCGACAACCGATTGTCCATCTCCCATCTATCGCATGAATCTCAAAGCCCGCTTTATTTATGATTTTTATCTCCATATAATTATATAGTGTAATACATTTAAACACAGTGACAATTGAAGCAGGTATAGGTCATACAAAGGGGAGAAAAATAGGTCGCATGTGCTGGTTCATCCTCCTTCCCCAAATTCTGCAGTTACTTACCATAGTTGTAGACATTGCAGACTTCACTGGCAAGCTTGTCGATATTACTGATGTACGGATCAGGTTCAGTACACATGCCTATGTATTTCAGTAAGTTCAGTTAAATTCAATCAGGTTTTGGTCATATTTAACCTCTTTCTCATAAATATTGGCTACTAACTCTTAATACTATAGTCAGTGTTAATATTTGATGAATCAGAATAACAATGCCAGGCCAACTCAGCGCGTATTGTTCTGTTGTGCCCTTCTCACGTTATCTGTCTCCCATCCCCTCACCCTCCCCTCTCCCATCTCCCCTCTGCCCCCCCCCCTTCCCGCCACTCAAACATAGATAAGTACATGACCCATGACAGTATCTGTTGCGATGCTCCTCTCAGTAACCAATGTGCACGAGCTCGAAACTTTAGCACAAATCATGATGGGAAAGAGAGTCTTTATGTTTTTTCGACCCCTACAAAAATTCCTCTCTGATCTGATCTCTTTCCTTAAACATTTTCTATGGAAAAAATGATTTCAGCAGACGAAAATAACAGATTAATTTTTTTCTGATATTTTCATTGATTTCTCTGTTCCATTTTTACAGGACTCCATTTCCCAGAGTGCTTTATGAGCATTGATGCACATTGTCTATGCCCTCGTCATCTCTATTCTAACTTTTCCTTCATTATATCTCTTTTCTATCTCACCTTGGGTACACTTGCATCTTTTCCTCTTGCAGCTTCCAACTGACCTCCATTTACTCCTCAGGTTGTAGAAAATGGTACACTTGGTATCGGGCTCATAATAGTCATAAACCTTGATAGGAACGGGTTGAATTATACCCACATCAAAGAGACGAATTAGGTGGAATGCAACGCAGGTTCTCCTAGCATTTCTGATCTGAGTGAAATAAAAGAAATAAATTAAAGTAATTTACGAGCGAGCAAGCAAACGAACACTAAACTTGTTGGCAAACAGACTAGAGAAAGACAGACAAAACTGATACCAAAAACAAACTGGAAAGATGCAAAGATACGAGGTATCATGGACAACGGAGCACCCTAAGAAGTGGTGGGGCTATAAGAGACTAGTATGGGAAAAAGTGGTGGGGCTAAGATTGTAAAATATAAGAGACTAGTGTGGGGAAAAAGTGGTGGGGCTAAGATTGGAAAATTTAAGAGACGAGTATGGGAAAAAGCGGTGGGGCTAAGATTGGAAAATATAAGAGAGTAGTATGGGAAAAAGTGGTGGGCTACGATTGGAAAATATAAGAGACTAGTATGGGAAAAAAGTGGTGGGGCTAAGATTGGAAAATTTAAGAGACGAGTATGGGAAAAAGTGGTGGGGCTAAGATTGGAAAATATAAGAGACTAGTATGGGAAAAAGTGGTGGGGCTACGATTGGAAAATATAAGAGACTAGTATTGGAAAAGGGAAAAAGGTTGCGCGCGGTCCCTGGGTATAGTTCCTATAGCATCAGTAGCTACCGCGTTTACAACGAAGACAAGAGTTAATTTGTAGTGCTACTAAGAATTTTGCCTCACCTGATTCACGTAGAATACGACTGCTCTGTCTGATAACTCGTATCTTTCGATGCTGTTGTTCTTTTCAACCAGCTTGAAATATACATAAATTAACAAATTTAGATATTTCAGATAGACGCTGTTTTCCCGGCGCGCATGCGTTTTCAAACCTTGTGAGCTACTCAAATAAAAAAAAAAAGAAATAAAAAAAATGACACAATTCTACTAAAATGAAAAATATGCCAAAAAAAATTATTCCTGTAGAAAATTGTTTTTACAAAAATCTTTGCTTACTCTTATCCCAAAATGCTTCTGCATTTGTTAGTTTGCTCCAAGATTACTTTATCTGCAGGGGATTTTGAGGAATGTGCAACCTTAATAAGAATATTCAGTATATTTCCCACGGCATATTGGGGAACCCTAAGGTCTCGAAAGGCCCTAGCATCATCCTACCGCAATAATATATTAGAATAAAGGAGAAAATAAAACAAACCTTAATCAAGGTGTCCTCATCGGCAGAAAATCCTGTTACCATACCAACTTCAATTATGGCCATCCCAGTTTGTCCAGACTTCCTGTATCTGATTTAAGAAGTGAACATAGGGTCAGTTTTCCATAACCATACGTAGTATGTAGAATGACCATAATTGTATTTCTATTAAGATGATTAGCAGGACTAATATTTATCAATAGTAGCTCGGGTACGGTAGACATTAAGAAACAAATATGGAGTAGGTTAAAGGGGCACTTGGATGAAAAAGCCCCATATTTTGAAAGTCCGAATAGTTCAAATATTTAAGAATAACATGACTCAATCATGATTATGAAAACCAGATTGACATACATTTTAGCCTTGGAGCCACTCGCAGTTGAGAAATTTTGGTTTAAAAATTAAAAGAACAATAGGGTTGAGTAAATGACGTCATTTACTCATACATACATACATACATACATACATAGTTTATTTAAACACGGTAAATCATCAGTAAAATATATGTACAATAATAAAATAATAATATATAAAGTGATACATATATATGTAAAATCAAATTCGTCTACTGTTTTACAAGATTGCCGTGTGGAAATTCAATGCCATTATTCCATAAAGATTTTGTTAAGCTCGTTTTTAAAATGCTTTATGGATTTCGATTTCTTTGCGCTTTGTGGTAAGTCGTTCCATAAGATAGCTCCACTATAGCTGAAGCTGCGCTTTAGATAATCGGTGCGAGGCTTGGGTATAGCAAGTTTCATATCTAGATCTCTAAGGTCATAATTTGTGCTATAATGGTCAAACATATTACATAGGTACTGGAGAGCTTGACCATTTAAGCACTTAAACATTAACAACGCTTTTTGTTTCTTGCGTCTCACTGAGAGTTTGTCCCAGCCTAAAGAATCACGAAGCGTACTGGATCGAACTTCGTAACTCACAATTTAGATGCTGAAAAAAATATATAATTTTTATCCGCAAATTTTGACTGTGAAGAAAATATGTTGCTTGGCTACTATTGGGGCCATATAGATAAGTTTAACCAAGTTTCAAGTCATTTCCAATTTTCATCGATTTTCATCCAAGTGCCCCTTTAAAGAGAGGTTCGTCGCTTAATAGAGTGATAAATTAGCGTAAAACCCTTTTTTTGGGCTTTGGGACTTTAGTAAATTGGCTGCTAAATAGAAGTTGGCCACATAAAGTCTCCTTGGTGGGTGAACAAATTCATCGAAAAAAGAAGATCCGTCGTACGTATTTATTATTTCTTTCTTTACTAATTAAGCTTAGAATTATATGTCTTAATCTAGTAGTGCATCAAAATTACTTACTTTGTGCAAACTGATAGTACGAGTTTTTTTGGTATGTCTATGCCTTGAGGCTTTCTTTTTCCCCCTTTCGTTTTCACCACTTTCGTTTTTCCCCCTTTCCTTCTTCTCTTTCTCTTATTCCTTCTTCGATTCCTGTTTTGATGGTTCTTTCGCGAATTTTTCTTATTTTCCCCACTATTTCCATGCTTTCTTTTTTTGGCTTGGTTTTTATTCCTTCTTTTCTTTGAATTCCTTGATTTTTTCCTAAGAGAACGCCTTGGCCTTGAACGAGCTGGAACGTTATTCCTGGTGGATGAAGTAGAAGATATCAAACGTCCAGAGCCTTCTTCGGTTGCAGTCACCTTTACATCAAAGTCACATCTTTCGTTTTCTTTAGAAGGAACGTTATACTTGATATCAACCTGAAAAAAAAAAAAAAAATAGACCCCTTACAGCAAGTTGTAATACAGCTCAGTTTGGAGGTCGACAAAACAATATGTTCCAATTCTAAGGAGATTGGAATTCTTTTGTTTTGTCCTCCATATTGAGCTACATCCATCCTGCACGCAGATATTCAGGTTTAATTTTTTATGTATCGGTCATGCATCAAGTTTTTGTCTCTTTAATTAGTTACTTTGTTTTGTCAATATTCAAATTGGCAATAGGCTTAGTTTTTTCCATATGTAATTTATTTCCTGGCTTACTGTCGTTCAGGCTACAAGAATATACATCCGACAGCGGCGTTGTCCGTAAGTACATATTTTCGTATTTTTTTGCATCTTTGTTTCTGTTTTCATCTTTGCTTTTTGTTTCTTGTGAAATCCGTTCATCTGTATCGTTTATTCGTTGATATAGTTTGTCGATTCGATTGAGTTGGTTAGATAACTATATAATCTAACTTTTATTACTCATCCAATCTACTCTCATGCACGTTCTCCTCCACATAGCCATAACAATCTCCCGGCTCCCCCTTATCTCTGCTCCCATATACCGACGCACACCTCAAAAAATTAGTCTTTCAATTAACTTGCCTGCATTTGACCTATACCACTGCCTGAAGTCTCGATGCCAACTTCATCTCCTGTTTGTTCTGTAAGCTAAAAATAAAAAATAAAAAAATAAAACACGTTTAATTTTCATTTGTTCAACCCGCCTACTACCAACCATCCACCAATGCATCTTTTTGTCAGTGGTCACCAACATTTGTATATAGACCACTTGCAGCAATTTGGAGGAGAGAACGATAAGTTCCAATTCTCTGGAGATTAAAACTATTTTGTTTTGCCCTTCAAATTGAGCTGCTTTGACGTCAGGTGAAAGGGGTCTATATGCAAACATGCTTACAAACATGCTTTGATCTATATTACTTGCTTATTCATAAATAATATTTAATTACATCTGCTTCTTGCTGCAGAAAGGCATTATTCTTGGTGATCCTCATTATCTTGTTCTTCATTCTTATCCTCAAGTCAAGCTGGAACTTTTGTCTTTGTTCGCTGTACTTTGCGATTGATTCCAGGGCAACACATGTGTCCTTCAAGAAACGAAAATACAGTCGTTTTGTACAGAATATTAACTCCACGAACATGATTAGGTGATTGGTGCCAAGACTGAAAATAATACAAGTACTACAGACATATCGGGAAATATATCCTTAGTATCAATATTATTATTCTAAAGATAATATTCATATAGTACTTAATATTTAAATTTTACGGCCGCAGGTTAAAAGTTCATGACATGATCACGGTACCTTTTTGTTGTAAATAACTTTTGCAAGTTTGTACTTGCATTGCATTTGGACGACCAAAACTAAACCCTGTGTCTAATCTTGACACGGCACATTTTTCAATGAATTCCTTTTGTTATGTCATCCAACATGGCCGCCATGTCTTTTGCCATTTTATTCTCTTAGGAATGATTGTGAACCATCAATTGTCAAAAAACAATTTTCTAAGTATACTCACAGCAGTTGATACAAAGCCTCCTCCAAAGCTTCTCTGTTTAGTTAACCAGACTACAATGGGACCAGCATACTGAATTCTGTTCAAGGCCACTTGAGCCAGCAGTGCGTAACCAGCTGTCTCAATGTTGCGAGCTTTCGAACCTGTTTCCCAGTATCGGCTGGATGTTCCTAAGGATATATCAAGAAAGCAGGGTTAGTTTGGCTGGACTTTCTATACCCTGGCCTATAACTAGTTGTCCTAGCTCTTCAGTGCTGTGTTTAGTAAAAGCTAAGCCATGAAGGATGAAGTGAACGGAACGCAACGAGAATGCATTCTGTTGGGCAATTTGTATTGTTTTTTATGTCAGATGGTTTCTTTGTTCTGTTTTGCCATTTCTTTGTTGTATCATCCAATTTAGCTGATTATCTTTTACCAGTTGTTTTAGGACTATCAGTAAAGGACTATCAGTAAGAACTATCAGTAAGGACTAACAGTAAGGGCTTTCAGTAAGAACTATCAGTAAGCCTTAGGACTATCAATAAGGATTTTCAGGAAGGACTGAACCGTGTCTCACCTGGATTATATATTGCCTTTTGTATCAATTTTTGATTGGACTTGAATCGTTCAGGGCTGTCAGCCAGTACTAAGGCATATGTAGTTATTGCCAGACTGTAGGCATCAGTAAGAGTCGTAACATTTTTCTCAAGAAAACCAACTGCACGCTGCATGGCGGAACTAACTTCGGACTAGAAAAAATATTGAAAACGGTTTTTGAAACTGATAAGATAATGGGAATCAATGGAGGCATTAATAAAACTAATCGGTCCTCAGTCGTTACTGTAAACTAGACGGTGATGCCAGAAGTTTGTAAATTTTACAAGCTTTGAGTGAAAATCTGAAAATCCTGTGATAAAGACATGGCAAATTAAAGTGAACATGCCATTCTACTAGCTACAGGAAAAAGCACAGAATACCAGTTAGGGTGCAGAAAAGTAATACTGTCTTAAATCAATTATTTAAGTGATTAGGCTAGGGCCTGAATAGATTTAAATGAATTGCAGTCATGAAGGCTTACCATGCCACACTGACATTGTTCAAGTGCAATAACCACAGCTGCTGTCAAGGTAACATCACTTGTGTACACACCGCCCTAGATGTGAAAAAGGATTAAGATTTAGAAACCAAAAAGCACTATGCAGCTGCCAGTGCAAGTAAGTCACATAATCAATGTATGGTATCCTCGCACGCACTTTGTTTTGCACAGTTTCTAGCCAAAAATAATAGTTTATTTTCCAGTCAAATTCCTTTACGAGCATACTTATAGTTACAACACCGACCTGAATGGATCCCATGTTCGTATGTTCTACAAATGCTCCATCTTGTCTCTGGTTCCCTATCAGCCACTTTGCAGATTGGCATAAATCATTCCGGTCAATCGAAATGCCACTTAGCTTGCTTGATTGACAGAAGACTTTGAAGACAAATGCTGTCAGCCTGAAAAAAAAGCATGTCCAGCAAACAAATCAGTGTATTCTAGTAGGTGCTGCATGCGTTTCCAGACGCAGGTGGGAGAGTTTGCAAATTCTTACATGCTTTGCCCTCGAAACTGGCGGGACCTACACTGGGTCTATGGGGATAGTTGGAAGAGGTTTAGTGTTATTCTTCCAACTGAGATAGTGTAGTCTAGCTACAAAGTATATGATATTGATTCATAATACCAATTGAACATGTCAAACAAAAACCATAAACAATATCAACGAAGATAATTGCTAGATAACAGTTCTTATATTTGTTGGTCAGTCAGTCGTTCATTCAATTGGTTGGTGGCAGTCTGGTGCTTGTTCGGTTGGTTGATATATTAACTTTTCACTGGCAAAACAGCTCTGACTTACCATGTACTTCCTTTATTACTTTCCCCTTTGAAAAGTGCAAAAGAACCGTCCTTCTTACGGTAGTTCAATTCATGTATGTAACCTAAGAGACAAATGTGCATTAGTAGTATTAACTGCAGCTTTTAATGTCGTGAAGGTTTATGGTCAAGATAGACTCGTTTTCGCATAAGTGGGAAGCCTACGACGCGACTTACGGTTACAGTACGCAGGGGCGGATCTAGCGGAGGGGTGCAGGAGGTGCGCACCCCCCTCGGAGCAATTTTGTCCCACTAAATTATACGAAATTAAGCAATGCTTTCTTTCTTTGATTCTGAGGGTTGCATCCCCCTCCTGGGTTGTTTTTGTGCCCTGCTTCCCTCCTTGAACAACGGTACGTACCACTTCCCACTCATCAGTCAAAAATGACCGACACTATGATAGTAAAACGATAGATAGTGCATGTCCGGGGGAAAATATCGATATTTTTTTGTTTTAAGACTCTTCACGTGAAGGAAACAGTTTTTTTCGTTACCATAAGAAATGTTCTTGATCATCAGTCTTTTTTCAGAAAATGTCATTTTGTTCTTTATTAGGTGCATACCTTCCTGGATGAACTTCTCCTTCTTGTTTTCCAATTCTGGAGTCATCTGGTTTGTTTTCGTCAAATAATGCATGATATAAACATTAGGTGCTATTCTCACCATGTTTTGTTCACCACAACCACTAGGCAACTGAAGAAGTGGCTCCATTTGTCCGGCAGCTAGGTTAGTTAGAGACTGCCCAATCATGTTGCCTTGATAAGAAGAAAACAGCGGAGAAAAAAATGCGGAACAATAAATAGATATAATAATGAAATATATAATAATTACATTTGTAGAACGCAGTTTATAATAATAATGTTTAGCTGCGCTGGAAAAAAAAGTAATCAGTAATAGGGCATGAAAAAATTGAATCTCTTTGCTTATCCTCGTCAGGAGACGAATAATTCGTTGATGGAGTAAGAAGTTACGTGGTAGATTTTCGGATGAGAGAAAACCGTATAACTCGGAGAAAAAAACTTCTAATCAAGGATCAAGATTGAGGACAAAGATCCAAGAAAGACCAAGGCAACGCTATAAAGTTCCTAGTTTATATTAAACTCCAGACCTACGAGGCGAATGATCTGCTTTCACAACTTGAATTCATGAAGGAAAGGAAGACCAGGAATTACAAGGTGGCATACAGTGGGGAAATGATAGGAACTTACAGAGCTTGATGATGAAGTAATGATTGAAACAGCAACAAGGGATGAGCAAGGACATAACAAATAGGCCTTTAATATTTGGTAATAATTTGATAATACAAATCAAGAAGAAGATAATGCACCTAAATGCCACATTTTAGAAAGCATCGTACCTACCAGTAAAATAAGCCTTGGCAGAAATCGATCCTGGGATCGCATTCTTTGGTAAATCCAGCTTGACTTTATTGACCTGTTTAGAATTTTTATGGGCTTCTGAATAGTTAACAAAGAAAAGAGTGGTCAGGGAAACTACTAAAAAAAACATTTTTTTTTCATATTAATTAAGACATTTATATTCGAGACTTACGTGTGCTTTGAAAAGAAAGTTTTTCAGCTTTGTTTTGTTGGTTTTCTTCTCGTTCTTTTCTTCCTTTTAGCAGTTCTGAAATATTTGAGAAAAGAATTCGTATAGGAATACCTCTTAAATACTTTCCTATTTCAGACCACGTGTTTTCTCGTTTCTAGTAATTACTATTGCAATATTTTCGCTGTTATTGCGCTTGCATGGAAAGTGACATGTATCGCAAACATGTCATTAGTAAGTAACAACTAGGCAGTTGTTTCGCAATTCAGTGTTTTCTAAGCAACAAAGAGAGAGAAGAGTTTATGTTATACCTTGAGGATCCAGTACATACGACTGAGTCAGTCTTTCTTCGATCCCTTCAGGCTATAAAAAGAAAATAAAAAAGAATAAAGAAAAAAGAAAGAGATAAAAAAAAGAAAAATATGAAAATGAAAACGAAATGAGATAACAATATAAAATAATATTGCTTGTTTTTGAAAATTCCATAATTTCATATTCTGCTTCCTTCTAGTACCAATAGAGAATGTGTATCAAAGCTCACAAAGCACTCTGGAAAAATTAGTCCTGTAAAATGTATATAACAGGGAAATCAAAGGAACTATTAGATTAAAAATTTCTGTTATTTTTGGTCTGTCGAAAACTTTTATTTCCATAGCTAGAAAATGTTGAAGGAAAAATAGTCAAATGAATGTTTAGAGAAGCATAGGGACTTACTTTCCCATCATGCTTTGTGCTAGAATTTGGAGCTCATGCACATTGGTTATTGAAAGCTGTTTTGTGATAGGCTCCTTAGTACAGTAACTCTTTTTTAACGTTAGGCTTAGTTTTATTGTTTTGAAGAACAATTAATTGTTTTTTTTATTCCAATCTTGAAATTCGTTCCGATCGGTGCAGGCTTGCTCTTATGTGGATAGAAATATATAATAACAATAATGTATAACTACATCAACGTAAGTATACTTACAACAACATTCAATTCTTTCAATACTCTGTCATCTCCGAGGTCACCAACTGCTATGACTTCGATTGGCATTGTACCAAATTTGATTGGGACAATTGTAATAGGGAAAGAAACTGTGTCTTGTGACGGGATGCTTATTCTTGAAGTCGTCAGTTTGCTCATTTTGCCAGGCTGCGCTGCTGAGCAAAAGCCTTCGTCGCCCTTGAGGAATAGGTGAACCTGTGACAAATAGAAAGAAGGGATATAGAAACGGAATGGAGCGGGATGGTTTTTTAGGACAATACTGCATGCTGAAGAATGATAAGAAACTAGGTCAAAACAATGTTGCCATGGCTTCTCCCAAACTTTGTCTGCACGTTTTTTTCAGCATGTTTGTTTTTCTGTGCTGGCATTATTTACTCTATGAATATAATAGAATTCAAGCTTGGCAAGCAAGATGCAACATGCAGCATGCAACTCTGGTAATATGCAACATGGAACAACATTTGCCAACCTTTTTTGAGATAGTTGTATATGAAGTTTGTCAAACAAAAAGGGTATTAGAAATCTAAAAGAGTGTATTGGCATTTTTGAATACTGGAAATCTTGATTCTTATCGTAAATTCTAGTCTGCAATAGATTTCTACACAAGAAAAGGGGCTTAGTAAGCTACACCCTTTTTATGTTAACAAATCTCATATATATATATTTATGTAGTAAGAAATATTATTACCGCAACAGCATATCTCTTGTAATTGAAAACAGTTGCCAAAATAGTGATTTCTTCTCCTCTCTGTACAGAATATGGAATTGAAAGATAGATGAAGAAAGGTTTGAAGGTTGTGATGTGAAGTGGCTTAGCGATACCAAATCCAGCTGTATTGGACACTCCTATCGCCTGTACAACCCATGTTGTCATGGTATCCGGTAACGAAACAGGTAAAACCGCTGAACCGCATTGTTGCAAAAGTTCTTGATTAAGTATAGCTCTACACTCTTCGCCTCTCTCATTTTGACTGATAAAGAATCAAGAACAGGAATTAAAGACAAGCATATCAGTTTTTGTTCTTGTCTATAAAAAAAGATCAGCATGCTGCCTTTAAATAAGTACTGTTATGATCAAGATCATCAGTTGTAAAATACAGTTGACGCCCCTTCTTTTCCTGTTTGCTAGCTACTCGAAATAGTCCAAGAAGTAAGCGTGCGTTCAGAATTTTCATGTCGTGCAAATGCTGACCTCTATGGTATTTGAACTCCCATGGTATGTTTTATTGAATTATTTGAGGTGCGTACATTTTTTCAGTGCCCTTTTCCCCGCCTTTTTTTAGCCACAGTTGGACTACTTTCAGCCTCATTAATGAGCGTATGACAGCATTAAAGTTAGACAACCAATTACCATTACAGGCCAAAATCAATGCCGATGAATCTAACCTTATTGTTAATTCTTGGTTGATCCATGTTTCTGGAAAGTATTGACGAGTTTGGATGCTAAGAACATTATCATCCCCTTGTTCGTCGTTAAAATTCAGTTCATCTAGGCCACTTCTTGCCCTTGAAAACTCTAATACATTCAAATAGAATAATAATAAAAAATAATCAAAGTGAATTACGAATATGACAAAATAGTGGTATACACAAAAACTATAAGATTGGCCTTTTTTGAAGTTTCATTACCATTTCTTCCAAACTTATGCATGCAACACATCCAGAAAGTCTTCCTGCAGTTATATCGCTGTTTAGAGTTGAAAATCCCCACGTCTAAGTCTTTGACCCGTCGATAGCAGCTTCTTTTTATTGGGTCAGTTTTGTTCCCAAGGCTGCAGCAATAGTCACTGTGCTCTAAAACAATGCAAAGGCATATGTTACAAGATTCGTCTCGCAGGTTTGCCGAGGATAATTTTAGTTTTTATAGACGCACTTGACGCACTTGTCTTCCATTCCAGATCATGCATAATTCACTTGAGTAAATTGCTTTGGTTATTTCCAAATCGATGTCATACCTCGCCCAAGAACGAGACAAGATACACTTTAGAACAGTCTCATAATTTTTCTAACCTTCTATCGATCGTCTTTTTCTTCTGTGTTCCTCTTGGCATTCTATATTTGTAAATGTATATTAAATGAAAAAAGAAAAAAAGTCCATTAGAATTTACCTGTTTGCAAGTAAATGTATGTCTGTAGATAAGAATTTGCTTATCAGAAATATTGAAGACCAATGAAGGAATGCACTAGATGCTCTGTGATTTGTCCTAGCATGTTAATAGTTCAGATGAATGGTATAAGTAAATCATAAATTTCAAATACAAAAGTTCGGTTATTACAAATTTATCTTTATTGCTTACTTTGTTCTCCGGATACCTCTATATCACTTGAGAGTAGCACCATTCCAGCATTCTGAAAACAATACGAAATACAACACCAAGTTCTAGAGAGGTGAGTCGTCCTTCTTTCTCATTGGTCTCTATCAACTAACATGACCACTAGGTCCTTTGTTATTTCAACACAGTTTATGGTTTCTATTTTTTAGTCCACTTGCGAATAGATTAGAAATATTTTTTTACCCTGAACATGCCTTCGGAGTTTCTTCCACTTCCAGCGCCACAGCCAAGGTCAAGATCATCTTGCTTCTTAAACACCTACAATAATGTATTGACTCTTTGATCTCAAAATATCATTTATCATTTCTGATTTTGGAAAATGTTCTAAAGGTACTTACACTTTCTGCAGTGAGAATGTTACTTTTACTTAAAAGGTAAACACTTTGGTCGACTCCAAGGAGACCCACTTTGGTTCCAATGGTACCCAAGATCTTGATGTTGTACGGCATTGAAGGAGGTTCCTCAATATTTTTGTCCGAGCCCATCAAAAATATCTGCAGAAAAAATGACTCTGGGGTTACGGCTACAGATGTTGTATGAGGCCATTTGAAAAGACAGTCTGATGGTAGCTATATTACATCATCATTTAAACTTACAGGGTTTGGAAATTTGTCTTCGACTTCCAAGAGGATGCTATCAGAGACGACACTTCTGTTCTCCTTGCTGACATAGTAAGCAAACAAACGAGCAGACGGAGACATTGCTGGCGTTACTTTGAAAGAAATCGTGGTGATGATACCAAGCAGCTTTTTGATAGTTGCACTGTAAACTATCTGTCCACGTGATATCACCTATGAAATAGTAAGGACAGAAATATCACGAGTCTTGATGATGATGTGTAGCTTTCGCAAAATATTTTTTCATAAGATTTAATTTTATCTACAATTTCCGTCATTTTTTAGTTTTTTTTATAGAATATTGTTTTTCTTCTCATTTATTTCTCTAACTTATCAGGACCCACATTGATATCAGCGATGCTGTAGGGGCAAACTCCTGGCTAAATATTGGTAAATGAATGAATGAATGAATGAATGGATGAATGAATGAATGAATGAATGTATGTATGTATGTATGTATGTATGTAAGTATGTATGTATGTATGTATGTATGTATGTATGTATGTATGTATGTATGTATGTATGTATGTATGTATGTATGTATGTATGTATGTATGTATGTATGTATGTATGTATGTATGTATGTATGTATATATATAAAACCGGAGGGAAGATGGAAATTTCGTAAAAAAAATATATTAGGCAGTAATGATGAACGACGTTATGAAGTTCTCTTTCGCCTTTTTGATCCTCCACATTCATAGATGGAAGTCCTTTAAGTTTTCTGGAGTTTGGCATTCTTACCAAAGACAAATACCTTTAGGCTTAAATATGTTTCGTCAATACAGTATCTTTCAGGGACCGCGGAGGGGAGGGGCTGATGGGGTTATAGCCCTACCACTTTTTCCTTTTTCCCATACTAGTCTCTTATATTTCCAATCTTAGCCCCACCACTTTTTCCCATACTAGTCTCTTATATTTTCCAATCTTAGCTCCACCACTTTTTTTCCCATACTAGTCTCTTCTATTGCCTCAACACTTTTTTGATGCCCCCGGTCCCTGTCTTTAGAATAATTTTCACTTTCAAGCTTTCTGGTCTTTGACCCATTATCAGGAAAAGGACATTGTTCGCATATTTGTCATCGTTTGTCTCTTTTCGCTCGTTAGTGTACCATGGTTATGTAGAAAAATCATTCTTATCATTTTCAAGCATCTTTTTAACCAAAGCACAAGCATATTTTGAATTTTTTTAATAATGTTAATACCCACCAAGTAAGTAAGCTTGTCTACCGTCTTACTAGTGAGGACTGCATCACAGACGGCGTTAGTTCCGACCTAAAAAATATTTGTCACACAATTCCTAAATTTTAAACTGGCAGTTCAGTTATACATTGGGTTTTTAAATTTCATTGTTGAACCCAGCTTAATACAGGGGGAATTTAACATATGCAAAATACAAGAACAAAGGGTACTATTGTTTCATGAAATTTGAAATAAAAAAATGAAAAGAATATTAGGAAATAGGGAAATAAGTAGACAATATATCTTTTCAAACGGTGTAGAAATGGTTCAAAATTGACCAAAATCAAGGGGCTATATATAGTTCATGGTTTTTACTCAAAAAGGACATTAATGACCTATTTTGCATCCCTCATGATTAACGCATATAATTTCAAAAGGTGTTAAAATACCCAAAATCGATAAAGACTCTAAATATGGTAGAGACTCGATAAACTAGTTGACCGCGTCGGTGTTTCTAATGAAACAGTTGGAGAATGAATATAACTTTGTATGATACCGTATGATACCGTATGATACGTGAGAACTTGAAACTAAAGATAAAGACTCTGGGCTATAGTCCATGCTTTTTTTATCTTTTTTGAAAAAAAAAAAAAAAAAAAAAATTGACAGCAAGATTGGCTAATTCATTTATAGTAATTACCTTGGCTGGTTTATTTGTCTGTCGTAATTTCATCAGTTCGTTGGATTCAGACGCGAATGCCACTAGGTCCTTGACAGCATTTTGTTCTTTAGGTATATTCTGCAAATTTGTTCTTACCTGTTTTTATACCAAGCAAACAATCAAGTGAGAAAGATTTCTTGAAAGAAAAAAAAAAACAAAAAAAACCAACGACAACGACAGCAGCCAACAACACCAACCAAGCAAAGAAACAAACAGACAATTTTTCCATATATACCTTTATTTCTAGCTTTTTAACTTGTCGTGCAATATTGATGACAAACTCTGCTTTACCGTTCTCGTCAGTGTTTGCTCTATTCCAATTAAATCCACTGCCATCAATTTGTTTCGGATCTGATGCATTGATTTTTTTCTTGTCTTTTCCAAAAGCTTCGATTAACACCTTCATTGGAATTCTTTTCGCAAATTTCCCATTACTGTACTTCAATCTCACCTGTCACAGAAAAAAGAAAAAGATAAAAAGGAATAAGATAAAGAAAAGATAAAGGGCGTATTCAGGGGATTGGTTAGGATGGTAGCTCTTTCCCACTAAGCTAACACTTTTTAGTATCATCATTATGGGTTGGGACTTTGGCTCTCTTAATACCCTATGTTTGGATGTGCAGTCTATATAAATACTCTCCTTTTAGGCGTCCTCTTCCCTGGCCAATCTTCAAATCATCCTGGGCCCTCCAGTTAATATATTTGTGAATTTATTTGATTTCTATTTATGTAAGTTTTTCTATACTTGACTGTTCAACTGCACTCTTAATGCTAAATGTTGATTTACTAGAAAAAGATCTTGTTTAATTCAGATAGTAACTTACTGCTATTGAAAATGGTAATCCTGGTTTAAAGTACCGCGCTGTGTTGACGTATTCAATACGGTACGGTGTCGTCACGAAGTAGACCGAGCTCTCCACCGCTCTCTCTGTTTTACCTGTTGATTTTTCTGTCACATCAGCCTCGATGTGAAGGCGATAACCTTCTGGGAACCACTTGCCTTGTAATTTGGTCTTAATCTTGTTCATTTTTATTGGAAGTTCGAACGCCCCATTTTCGAGCTTTGAAGAAATACAAAACCACGAGAATATTTCAAAACCATTTGGTACATTTTGTTGTAACATAAGCCATAACATACATTCTTTTAGATAGTGCAAACACTTTTTTTACTTAAATAATCCCCTTTATGTTTTGACACAAGTTGGAAGACAGTCTACACTGTTCAATGATTCAACGATTTCTACAACTTGTCTCGCAACATTTTTCAAATAACACTCTAGGTAATGCACCATACAACTTTGTCTCAACGTCGTTGCAAGACAAGCCGCAGAGAAAACTGCTCCGTGTAATCGCGCCTTAAGAAACACATTACAGTGAGAATTTTTCACCTTTATTTTTGATGTGGACAGAGCCATTGCCTTTTCCTTTGGATTTCCCACGATACTCAGTCGCACAGTTGCTGTTCCTTGCACGGGCTTTCCATAAGTATATCTGCATCCGATATAGTAACACAATAAGTAGGGAGCAGTGAGTTGTCAGCGCGAAGAAAACTTCGTAGGGTATATTTTGAGAATTTCACTCATTAGTTGTGATAAATATGATCGTATATGTTCACTGACTGATAACATACTTAGCTGTTCCTGTTACTTTAAAAGAGTCCAGAGTGGGTAAGATGTAAAGTGGATTGCTGATCTTGACTGAAAACCTTGGAAGAACTGCACAACAAATAGAAGTCACGAGGTTACTTGCAGTTACAATTACAGAAAATTCAGAACTGAATTTTGTCTCAATCATTTTCTGCATGTTAAGTTGTTGCTTGTTGCAACTGTGAACCATGCAGTCCCAGATGGTATTTTATATATAGGGCTGTTAAGTGTGACATCAATACTCGTATGGAAAAACGACTTCCGGTTCTAAATCGAAAAACATTGGTAAAAATATTTGTTTTACTTTTTCTTCATGACAGGAATTTTTCAGGTCCTCATTGTTTCAGGTGGAACGAGAATTATTGAGAACATTGTCCGCTTTATTTTAGCGGTATTTATGAGCAGTTGGACCCGGAAATACGTCAGAACTTAACAGCTCAATATATAGAACCATGTTTACGTCATGATGGTTTCTGTAACAACTTCTATTAGTTTACTTACCGTATTCGCGTACTTCAAACCTCGAAGAAACATTGTGTAGAAACTATACCAAAATGAAGTGTGATTAGTGCTGATAGTGTTGGCCATGTTGTCGCAGAAATTAAGTTCTATAGTTCTGTAAATACCGCCTGGTTGAAACACTCAAAAGTATTGGTTAGTTTCTAAAACCAACATTTCCACCAAATAATTTCGGATTTATTTACATTTTGAGAGTGAAACACCGAGTTTCAACTTAGTTTCGGTAAATAAGCAGTCTTTGTGTGCTTGCACGGGGCCTTTGATCGGATATCAAACCAAAACTCGGTATTTACTTCACTTAAAATGTTTCGTTTTTATGGCTATTAATAATCTAAACCAAGGAAAGATTTCTTGCACCATACGATAAACAAAAAGAAAAATCTTTTTTTTTTTTTTATGGGGGGGGGGGGGGGGGGGATTTTATCGTAATTTTAGCGATATTGTGATGATTGTGGAGGAAACTGGGAACGAGCCCCATGAATCCTTGCGAGCGCTAATTGCCCACCATGCATCTCGTTCTATAACAAGAAGCCCGCCATTTTTAAAATGTCGAAGGTTAGCAGTGGTTGATTATCTTGTTTGCTCGTTCTTTTCTCCTATTTCTATCGCTTTTTAATTCGTATAAACTTCATGGAGTATCACTGGAGTACTTCTAGATGCCTTGGAGAAATTATTTCGCATTTCAAGTCGAATGGTAAGCAATTCTTTACTAGTATAATATGGCTTTATTTACATAGAAAATATTTCGTAGATCTATAAAGACTTGTAACTTGTTTGGACTACTACTGAAGCACTGAATTCATTCTATTCCCAGCTATTGAAATCATTTAATCTGAACTTGAATGACCAGCCACCTTCTGTACAAGTCTTGATATGAAAAATGCTAAGCTTTTTTCTAAATATTTTTACAGACATACGTTGAATACTTCATGAAGAACTTTTCCATAATTGTATTCAAAGGTAAAGTACAACATACAATAGTTATTTCAAGGCTGAAAGATTAAGATACTTTTAGATATAAAAGAAATACAAATCATCATACCTGGTGACCATAGTAGGCTTCTATTGTCCAGTTACCAGCCAGAGCATAGCTGCCAATGTCGATATTCTTGCTGATAAAACCTGTTGTTTACAAAGACTTCTGAGTATCTTGATATCAAAAGTATGACATGCTATTTTTGGCAACGATTCATTATTTTACCTTGTATTAGGATAGCTACATACGAGGTTATGATAAAGGATAAAAACTAATCAAAAATCGAATATTAAAGATTGTACTTCAAAACTTACCCGAAGTGGTATTCAGACTATCCCACTGCCTTACTCCAATCCCTTGAGGATTCTTGAAAAAAAGAGAATAAGTCGAAGGAAGCAGTTTAAAATGACAAAAAATTAATATTAAGTGAATCAGTTCAACATTAATAAGCAGTACTGATGGCAAATATCATGACGATGGTGATGCTGATGATAATGCTGATGATGCTATGGAGGCAGTGATCATTATGATTGAAAACAGCAACTGATGTGCCTTTCAAAAATATTTAGAAATACTTAACATATGTTCACTCACCTTAACAATAAGATTAATCTAGTACGGGAAATAAAAGAAAATTATTGATTTAGCTTCCTTTAATCAACTTTTAAAACATATTTTAGTTTTCTAAATGAAGAGGAAATACCTTTTTAGTGCTTGCCATCAAGTCGAATCCAAGAGGGACAACCCGTATTTTCACTGTGGAAAAAGTCAAAGTCATTATCAAGTCAACCACAAAGGTACGTTTTCCACAATTTTATTTGTTTATTTTTTCACTTGCCTGTTTGCTTGGGCGTATAGATCGGTTTATCGGTCTGTATTAAGATAACTCCATCACTATAGCTCACATTAACTTTTGTGTTTCGGGAGATGTGAATTTCGGGACCATTGATCCTCGCTAGAAGATAAACAAATCCTCTATCTCTCGATGATTGGAAATTTGAGACTTCTGAACCAACCTGTTTTAGGAATCAGTTGATTAAAAAAATACTATCATATATATTACTTCTAATTCTAGATATCTTGATTGAACTATTACTCCCTCCCTTCCTCTTTCCCTTTCCCCTCAGTAATGGTTCACTTACCGTCAATGAGAGCAATTTTGCATTATCTGTAAAAATAGAATTAAAAGTTGGGAATGTTCATCACAGAAAATAGAAATATCGATGATAATTATTTGGACAGACTAGAAATCTGATCGAGATGAAGAACTTTGCTTTGACGAATTGCCATAAAAAAACATGTTTCTCACGATTTTTGAAAAAGGGCGGGGACGCTCTTCGTACCTCATATAGTTCCAAATCAGAGATTTGATACGTTTTAAGGTGTCGTAAATCTAAAAGGACCACTAGAAAGTAAGCCGGTGCCTCATAGGAAGATTAAATAATGATAGCAAAAATCGCAGTTGTAATTCAGAATATTTATTTTCTTCATCTGACTTCTGCCATTTAGTACTCGATCATATATGAAAAAATCATTATATTGCAACGCCCACCTGGAGAAGACTCAGGGATCACGGTAGATCTTAGGGGCCATTTTCAACATTTCCGACCAGCATCCCTGCGCTCTTGTATATAAAACTCCCGCCCCACCCTATCCCAGGGATCCTTTTTCCCTCTTATTCTTTTTTGGACCTTTCGCGCAATTGCATAATAAAAAATAAGATGTACGTTTTAGAGACAATATACCTCATTGGCTAATTCAAAACCTCTGGGAATAAGAACTTTTGTCCCAAAAATTGTCCACGTCATATCAAAATACGAAAGACATAGAGTCTTATTTCCAGAGGTTTTGAGTTGGGTGAAAACGTACATAGCAACGCGTTAGCCGATTAGGTCTATTCCAAATTACCTGCGGAAATCCTGTCACGTTGCGAGGATATAACCTTCGTCTGGCCATATGTTATGAAAGCACGTACTTCCAGTTCGATAGTATGTGTCCATTTGACATCGAACAGCGCAACATGGATAGGTTGAGGAACACCAACATAAAATATGTTAGGAGCTGTGATGACGTAACTATTTAAACATACAATAAAAGCCTTTATCAACTAAAGAAGACTTATAAAATAATTTATCATTTGTCACTAGATGTAAGGAACTCAGAATAAAAACAAAGTCGATCCTAAGTGATAGGAATCGAACCCATGACTTTCCGCGGGATACCGGTCGGATACTCTAACCCCTGAGCTACAGGAAAGACTCATGATGAGGGGTCATTTACTGGATTCATCGTTATATATAGCCGGCGCACTACTAGGCTCAATGCGTACATATTTTAAACTTACTTTCCTAGCTAATAAATAGAGGTCGATAATTAGTAAGAAAAATTACGATAGGAGAAATTCGAAATATCTCATTTCTTCTGACAGCATATAAAGATGACTTCTAAATCAGATCCAACACTGCATCTATTTCTATCTTCTTATGATCTTCATTTTGTTCAATTCTTTTCCATTCATTTCTTTCTTTCTTTTTCATTGTCTTTGGTTCTTTATTATAATTTTTGTTTTGTTCTTTCTTTCCTTATTTTTTTTTTTTTTTTTTTTTTGTAGGTTTACAGTCGTTCCATTTTCCTTCCGCTCTCCTCCCTTTCCCTCTTCTTCTCCCGTTTGCGTTTTTAAAATAACTTCTGTCATCTTCTGATACCGCTTAACATCTACAACAACACTATTCATATATTAGTCAGTGCCCTTGACCGATATATGGTACCAGCTTAACCATGTCTAAGCATAAGCATTTTTCTCCAGGCAAAACCTGATACCTTCTTTAATTACTGATCTCTCTCTCTCTCCTTTGCCCTTTAGTTGGACAGCTCTAGAATGCCTAAGTAGTCGGATGTAATGATATAAAATGTTGTATTAAATTGCACTTTTACATTCAAACCAGCTCAAGCGTACCCCTAGGCTTTATTAATGATTTCATTATTCGAATATTGATTTGATTATTCACTCTGAGTTTTCATTAAAAAATCGGAAGACTCCAAACTTCACATTCATTTCACAACTAAAATTCTAGGGGATGGCCTTTCTGGGGAGTTTTGAAGAATCCAATCAAAACTCAAGTAGATAATTCATTTTCAAGTTTGGAGTCAGAGTGAATAATGAACTCAATATTTGAATAATATTAATAGATTCTAGGGGGGTACGCTTGAGCTGTTCTGACTGGAAACGTCGATTTCAGAATAGTCAACTCTTCAAATAAATCAAGAACAATGAGTGAAATATTTAAAAAATCATAAAAACGTTACTCAGTCAACTTTAACGTTAGGAAACAACCGTATTACGTTCGTTTCTCTTGGGTTAACTGAGTGAATTTGTAGCTTTAATTTACTTCAAAACCATGCATTCTTGGGAATTTTTCTACGCAGAAGTAGCTACGCTTAATCTGTTGTACACAAATTCTTATCTATAATTGGTGTCTGCAAACAGATTACAAAACATCTAAAAGTGTAGGGCTGTGTAGTACCTTAAGCTCAACAAACGCAATTGCATTGAGATTCTTCATACATAAAAAATATCCGAAAAAAGATCGCCCAACAGTCATACAGTCAAGAAACGATCCCTATAATTGTTTAACTTATTACATTATAATAACATTACCTTGGTTTTGAAGAGCATCCTGCAAAGAGCAGAGCAATCGTAAACAGTAACAACATTTTGCCGTAGACGAAGACTGCGTTTTCTTTGAACTACGTTATCATGGCTCAGAGTGTTTGATTGTTTTTCATTCTATCACAAAAGGTCACTTAAAAAGCCATCTTATTGGCTACTTTGTTCAATATCAAATTATAGACAGTTGAACTTATGGTTCTTATTTCTTTCTGTTCGATCGTATTTCCTGGCAAAATACCAAAATACCAAAATAGTAAATAGGGATGTGTTTGAACATATCGTTATACCCTGTCGTGCTTTCAGAACGACTTCCTCGTTTCCAAGGCAGGTATCAGGAACTCAGTTGGGCAAGAGGTACTTGATTAAAGATTGATCTAAGGACGTTCGCGGGCCAAAGTGTTTGCCATGTTCTAATTTTTTCTTCAAACTTCGCATGGTGAAATTAGACTATCCTAGAAGTTGGTTAACCGTACTCGTCAGTTTAGGAGTGAGATGATAGAAAATTGCAGCCTTCTTCTTGTGCCCATATGCACGACCAGCAGACGAAATAACAATTTCTTTATATAGCAATAGTAATTAGAATGCAATAGTAACAAGAATCAGTATATTAATAGCAATATTGATTAATATTCAACTAATTTATTTTCCAAATTTAATGTGAATTGTTTCGCAATCAGCCATCCAGCTGCAGCTGTATTTACTTATAATATATATTTATAATTACATAGAATGTCTGAAATGTCTGAATTTCTGAAATATGCCAATTTTATCAACCAAAAACCATTACTCTGCCTTCCAACGATCCTCTAATTCAATAACATGCATGATTAGTTCCGGAATTAGTTAACCTGAGTATCAGGCTCTCCAAGCAGGGGGAGGGAGGGAATGAGGGAGAGAGGGAGGGAGGGAGGGAAAGAGGGGGAGTGGATATTAGTTAATTTCTTGACCGCAAACTCGTAAACATGATGATTTCTTTGTTTATATATCAGCATTTGACATTTAAAAAGTCCTCAGTATGATTCTCTACTACACAGTGTAGCGTACTCACGCATGCATGCAGCGGCGCTTTGCCCATGTGAGAAACTAATTGCAACCATGTTTAGTCGTGCGTTTTATAAATTCATCGACATGTTTCAAGTCTTGTACGTTCAATATCTCTTTGATAAATGACCACTGGTCAAAGACATACTGGCGACCAGCCTTCGCTTGTCCCATGATAACCACAGCCTCAAGTAATGCAAGTTTTGGATATGTACAAAAGCTTCGTTGTTTGAAGATCATGACATCATTTCTTTTTATGCCTGTTCCAACTTGTTTGATGACGTGTGTTATCCTTATTTCGTACAACAACCATGTTTCGTCCTCGTCTATATTAAGAACATCTCCTTTCATTGCTTAAAAAAATAATCACAGAATTTCCTCCATTTAAGTGACTACATCGTACGTGTGACACTTGAATGATGCAAAATAATATTACCAGAATGTGAGCCCAAAAAGCGCGAATTTGAAAGCTGTCCTGACTTTAGATTTAATAGTAAAAATCTTAAGAAGGATGCATGCAGGTTAATGAAAATTGTGCAAAGAACTACAAATTTTCACTTATTCACACTTTTAATGCTATTTTGTTCAACCTCATTTTGTGGTCAAATTCTTTTTTTACTTTTGAATTTTAAGAATACGACATTGAAAAATAAACAAAGGAAAGGAGAAGAAATAATGAAGTATACTTACCAAAAGCGGAGCTTTTGCAAGCTTGTAAAAGTGTCGTATTGATATCTCGCAGTGCTGGCTGTGGTTTTGAGCAAACGCCTAAAATAACAGAAACGGGTTATTTCCCTTGTACTTATTTCTCAGGCGTTGGCTGCTCCACAAAACCTGATATTGTTTTTGACTGCTTGTGGTCTGATCTATGTTCAGACCTAGCGCCTTTACAACATTCGCGTAGAACATGAACGATTCAAAATAATATTGGAAAAAAACACATTGTGATAAACAATTTCCATACTTTTTCAACAAGTATGCAGCCATACCTTGCGTACAGCTGCATAAACTGCCTTGGCATCTTCTCATTGTCCTCGAATTTTTTCCCAAGTTATAGAAAATTCTCGACTTTTTCAGAGGCTTGGTTAAATCATAAACTACAATAGGAACGGGCTGATTTTTACCAACATCAAAGAGTCGGAGCATACCAAATGTCACACATAGGTGCATACTGTTATTGACCTGAAATAGAGCGTTCTTTATATAAGATGCATGTAGATACACGTGAATTTGAAGCCTTTGATGGCGCTTTTACAATAGTATCCTGATAAAAAGTTACTAGTGCCGCGTGTAGCTGATGCAATAGGATAGACCTACTGGTCTTGGGCGTAATGTTTTCCCATTTCAAACCAAATGTCATTCTTTTTTTTTACCATTTTCGCATGAGAAGACACTGACATGAATATCAATATGACTCAATCATAGAATTATATTTTCAAGATAGTGATACTTGATGGATGTATGACACTATGCCTGAATGGAATTATGAGCAGTCGGACTCACAACTCAGTTATAGCTAGGAAGAGGTTTTAAAGAAGTGAAATAATGCGATCCAAATATGCATTTTAAGACCAACCCAAGGTCAATTCATGGTGATCATTTCATTAATTGACCTGTCAGTCAAAGCTGCATGGTGTTGGCAGACCCTAAGTACTACTATAATTTCAATGGACAACCCTTTAGAAATTTAAGTCTGAAATCGTTTCTTTTTGGAATAAAATCTCCAAAACAAGTACTTAAAGTGGCAATCAAGAATCTATATAATTTCAGATTCCCATCAGTCGTTCAACAAGATCACAAGTTATTTTGGCTTTACTTACTTGATATGCATTCAAATGAAATATCACAGCTCTGTCGGACAATTCATATTTTAACATCCTATTTTTCTTGTCTCTTTTTAGCTGAAATTTAACAAAATGATACATTTAGAAGTCGGGTCTGTGTTTGACGTTTTGTTTTTGCAGCTTGTGTCCAGGAATATAAAAGTGAACTCTCTTCTCCCACTTACTTTTACAAGCGTTTGCTCTTTCACGACGTATCCGCTCAAAATCCAAACTTCAATTACCAAAATCTCAACAGCTTCAACTGCTTTATTACTAAAAAATAATTATTTGTAAGATGTTTATATTCTATCTTACAGTTAATAAGACTCCGATAAAGAAAAACATAAAAAAGCATGGAGCCATTGACATGGAGACATGCAGACCCAGAGGAGGAGTGAAGCCTATCCCAGAATGCATTGTTTTTGATAGTATAATATCACTATTTCGTGATAATATTACTCATAAAAAGCTGAGGAAATGGCTTAATAACGGATTTGTTATTTGTTTCTTCAACACTGAGACAGCCAATGTTTACACTTGGTAATATAGAAATATTGTCTTTAAAACCTAGGTCACTTTGGGTCAGATTCATATTTCAGGAAATTGATATATTTATCTTTAACCTCATGTTGTTAGAATAAAAATTGCCCTTAAGTCGATTATTAACTGGTAGTTAAATTAATCCTCGGGTACTAAGCCCTAAAACTGATCAGGGCCCTAAATTCATCTTTAGACACTGCTTAGACTGCTTTCTATGCATTTGCAGGATCCACTTACCTTGCACACACTGTTACATTAATATTATTCGGAATACGGTCTTTAATTTTCTTCTTATTTAACAGCTTCTTATATTTTATAGTCCCTTTTCTCTTTTTCGATTGCCTATTCATCTCACTTGATCTTGTTTGCGTAGCATTTCGTGGAAGTTTTGTTGAACTACTAAATAACAGTCGGCCTGATTCGTCTTCTGTTATTGTTACTGTCCAGTCAAAGTCTCTTCTTTGGCCTTTGTTGGAAAGAATATTATATCTTAAATCAACCTGTGTGAAGGAATTGAAAACGATATTTTTTTACTTGATCATGCCTTTTTGCGCAGCTATTTCACTCTTTAACTTACTTGCAGTTTACCTATACCAATCCCCTTAGACGTGACTTTAAGCTCGCTACCCAAGTACTCCAGTGCCTATAAACACAAGTTAAAAACACAGTTCTCGACCAATCAGATCGTACGTACTATATATCTAAGCTTTATAATAAATAGCAGTAAAGTTAACAGATTTCCGGATGTTTAGAGTGGTATGTACTTTTATTTACCACAATATGACGTCAAAAGCTGCTCAAAATGTTATATACTCACGAGGCGTAGCCGAAGAAAAAGTTTGAAAGAAAAAACCGTTTGAAGGGCGCGCTGGCTCCTTGCGCGAGCGATTCGTCATTCTGTCGGTATGTCTTCTTATTTACCACGGCTCTCGACCAATCAGCGCGCGAGAAATTTCACAGTTATGGTAAAACAAGGTACTTACATCAATTTCTTGTCGTAGAAACTGATTATTTCTGTTAATTGTAAATGCCCTATTATTTATCTTAATTGTTAGGTTAAGATTAGTGCTCCTTTCCTCTTGTTCACTGTATTTTGCAATCGCTTCCAAGGCTACACAGGTATCCTTTAAAATAAAAGATAGTTCCAAATTTTTATAAGATCGTGTTTTTGTGTACAGGGTCGTTAAGAAACATGAATTTGGACTTACCACTGTTGACAAGAATCCACCTACTAAGCTTTTCTGCTGACTTAACCAGTTGGCAATAGGATCAGCATACTCCAACCTATTCATGAAAACTTGAGCCAGTAGTGCGTAACCAGCGGTCTCAATATCACGTGCTTTCCATCCTGTTTCCCAGTATCGACTAAATGTTACTGGAAGAAAGCAATGCATCAAGGTGGGCAACTGGTTCATCAGTAGCTTGATTATTGATTATAGCTAAATTCCAATTGGAATGCAGTGGAGTAAGAGCCACTCTGTGGATTCCACTGTTAATAGCATTTATTATTATTATTATTATTATTATTATTATTATTATTATTATTATTATTATTATTATTGATTTTTTTATTATTATTGATTTTTTTATTATGGTTATGCTGTCATCTTAGTGACGATCGACACATACAGCTTTGAATCTGTTTTTCTATATATCATTCATCTTTGGAGATATTACCTTGATCGAACGTTGCTGCCCCCATTAGTTTCTGGTTGATTTTGAACCGTATAGGACTGTTCACTATTAGCAATGCATAAGTTGTTATGGCAAGGGTGTAGTTGTCCAAAATGGATGTCACTTGTTCTTCCAGGAATTTGGTTGCTCGTTGTAGAGATTGATCCTCAAACTATGAACATGAAAAGTGTAAGTTTCATTTAGTTTAAACTTCAACCAAAATAATTGCAAAATCCAAGGTGCAAGTTGTCCTAGCTTACCCATCCTCCACAATTGCATTGTGTTAGGGCAATAATCGCAAAGGCTGTTAAAGCGATGTCGTTCTTGCGTCCCTGGAAAGAACAACACGCGTAGTGACATATGTAATGTTTACGACATGAGCGGCTGTGTTGTACCGGCTATACAATCACAATACAATACAATACTTTTACTTCACATTTCTATTAGTATATACATTTACAGATTTACATATTTTGCCGGAGGCGAGTGATTTTATGGCCGATACAACACGGATGCGAATGTTGTAAACGACTTATCATATTCATTTTTTGGAATTATTCTGTATCAGATACAGAATACTAATTAGCTGAGCTGTATGGGGTTTACAGTGTTCTCGTGTGACCCCATTTGTTCGATTTCATTGGGTTTCACCCTAATGAATTAGTAATGAATATAATAATTTAGGATAGCTCTAGTAAAGTTTCTCCCTGCGGGCTTCTTCGGGCTCAGCGTTATCTCGATGAGTGCATTTCAAAGTGAGGCTAATTACTTGTACCTTCTGTTCAAAATCAACAGATCTAGGAATACTGCCAAACTTTCAATAATTACAATCTAGCCTCGTATCCCAAGGGAAAAAATAGTTTCAAGATAGAAATGAATTGATGCACTTAACCCTTCTATATCCGGTTACGAAATAGAAATGGTTAGTATTTCCAGACTTTAGTTCCTCATAGTTTTTGTATATGATGCATCCTACCGGTCGCAGTTTTATCGTGCTGAAGTTTTCAATGAAAGCACCGTCTTGGCGTTGTTTTGTTATCAGCCATTCAGCGGACAAACATAGATCGTTTCGATCAACATAGATGTTGTGAAATAGGTTAGCTTGACAAAAGACCTTCATGACCAATGCAGTCAACCTAAGAACAAGAAAGACCAAGGCTGCAATTTTAGATTCTGAATTTGACAAATAATGTAATAAGCTAAGAAGCCCTACTATTTATTTTTTTTACGCTAAAAAAAGAAAAAAAAGCATAAATTATATATTCAGTTAAAATTATCTCCTTACCATGTGCTTTTGAAAACATTATCTTTAAACGTTCCAAAAGAGCCATCCACATTTCGATAAATTCTTTCATGAACATAGCCTTGAGAACAAAAAAAGCAAATTAAATAAAATATTTGGGTGTCTTTCCTGGGATGGCTTTTGTTGCTGATCCGCCTATGCAAGTCGAACTAAAAAATAAAAAAAAACAAAATACACGAATTCTATGACCTTTCTTCTACCTTTCATAATATAATTATTCATTTTATTTTCCAAGTCTGCAGTCATCTGTTTTGTCTTCGTCAAATAAAGCAACGCATAAACGTTTGGTGCAATTCGCATCATGTTCTCTTCGCCGTTACCACCAGGCAACTGCAAAAGCCGCTCAATCTTCCATGGTTTGAAGTTGAAAACAGCTCTATAAAGAGCTTTTCCTGGCGAAATTAGAAATTTATCATAGTTAGCCAACCAAACATGCAACAATCAGAATTAAGTAACCGCAAACTGACTCACCAACCGAGCAAACAACCAACAAATAAAAAAAGGCGCTTCCGATCCTTTGATTCCATACCTGCTGTTATGTAGACCTTAGCTGAGATGGTTCCAGGAATGACGTGTCTTGGCAATACCAAATTGATGTTGTTTATTTGTACTCCTTTTGATTGGTTGTAGAGTTCTGTTTGTCAATGAGTAAAAAAAAAAAAAAAAAAAAAAAAATACGTACAATTAACTTAATTTCCATTACAATGTGACCAAAAAAATGTGAAGGACTTTCAGCTCATCAGCACAAAATGGAGATGGAATAAAATAATGCAATACATAGTTAATTATATAATACCCTGAGGATTTATTATGTAGGTTCTGGTCTTTCTTTCTTCTAATCCTTCTGGCTGAAAAAAGAAAAGGTAGTCAAGATTATGATATCCAGTGGCGTATGGATATAGGGAGTCCTGGAATATCCTATAAGAGTTGCAAATCTAGTAAATTTGGTCTGTAGTGTACGTAACCAGTTTTAGGTGATATGGGGCACGCGCATATCGGATGGGGACGTCTCAAAACTGCATAGTACTCAAGAATTTCGAAGCGTCATTGTTACTTGAGATATAATTCATTGTTGACTAGCTCTAATTGACAGAAATCACCTTGTACTTTACTTACAACGACAAGTAGTAATTTTGATATTTTGTCATCGACGAATTCATCAGCTGCTGCAACTTCAATTGGGATCTTACCAAACGTGATTGGAACAATCGTGATGGATAGGGATATTGAGTCTCGTGGTTGGATTTTGAGTGGCTTAGTTGTTAGCTTAGTAGTTTTTCCGGAAACTCCAGAAGAGCAAAATCCTTCGTGTCCTTTGAGGAAGAAGTGAATCTGACAAGTAAAATGGAACAGATACGTCAAGTATCAGTGTAAAGTAACATAAATAATTGGCGCATAAAAATCAATTATTACCGAAATTGGAAAATTTCTGTAATTGAAAACAGTTGCCAAGATAGTTATTTCCTCTCCTCGTTGTACAGAATATGGCATGGAAAGATAGATGAATAACTGTTTGAAGGTTGTGATGTGTAGTGGTTTAGCAATACCAAAACCAGTTGTATTGGATACTCCTATCGCCTGTACAACCCATGTTGTTATGGTATCCGGTAAGGTGACTGGAAAACTTGCGCTGCCACATTTCTTCAGTGATTCTTGATTCAAGAAAGTATTGCATTCTTGACTTTTTTCCTTTTGACTTTTGAATAAAACGCAAGGAAATAAAAATTCATTATTTCAGTAAACTTGCACATGTCTTTGTAGAGTAAATCTAAAATCACCAACAAATCCTGATAATGTTGATTAATCTAAATTAATTATTTGAACAATATCTTTTTGTGCTTTTAACCTGATAGTTATTTCTTCATTAATCCAAGTTTCTGGAAACCAGTGATGTGTTTGTATACTCTCAGCAGTATTTTCATTGACTTGATTTGCCGGCAGGGGGATCTCCAACCCTGAAATTGAATTTTAAAAAAATAAGAAAATAAATGTTTATGATAAAACTAGTCACTAAATGCGGAACGACGTTTCGGTGTTTATCTAACACCATTATCAAGCTCAAAATGGTATAGAAGATATGTTCGAGTTGACAATGAAATATGAATAAGCTATACAATTCCCCATAGGGTTGTTTAGATAAATAGTTTAGGATGTTTGTATGGGAATATCCAATATGCATGAGCTTGAAATTCTACCACAAAGCATGATGGGAAAGTGAGTTCTTACGCCTTTTTGGCTCCTCTAAAAAATCATCTGATAGTTTTTCCTTCGACATTTTATATGGAAATAAAAGGATTTCAGCTAAAAAAAATAGCAGGGTAATTTTTTTTCTGATATTTCCTTTGATTTCCCTGTTACATTTTTAGAGAACTCACTTTCCCAGAGTGCTTTGTGAGCTTTGATGCACATTGCCTAATAGCATAACGTATTCACAGAGACTAATGCAGATTTTTATTCTTTGTAAATGTACCTTCAATTGATCTTCTTCTCCGGTTTTCAATTCCAAGTTTCTCCCCACACCCTAAGAAATATAAGGAAAATAACACATTAAACAATGGCTATTGACACAGGGAACCAGGCTCCGATCCGTAGGTTTTAAAATATGTATGACTTTAATTTATTGACGGGTTTCCTGTGTCTTTAGCTCAATGAATAAATTCGTACAAATGTTGCGGGTTTCCTGTGGTGTAAAATGAGTCTCAACGGCTGTAATTCCTTAACAATCAAAAAATAGTGTAACGCACTCGTTCATTAACAGTCAAAGAATCAATCATCAGGCACATTAATAGCAATGCTCAACATGGGGGGGGGGGGGGGGGGGGGCGGGAATTCGTTAGCAAGTCTTTCCAAATGTGCGTATGTTATATCTATGCGTGCATGTATAAATTACATCGTTGTAGCTTGATATTGTTTACATATATATACTTTATATATTTTAGTTCAATCTGCAATATCATATATATCTAACTTTTTAAACACATTATTTTTACTTACCCTTTATCCCTGAAACCACAATATCACTGGATATGACAACCATTCCAGCATTCTGATGAACAACATATCAATCGATGTTTTATTTCGCAATTTGAACAAAATTCTCAAATCACCGAAACTATAACCATAGAGAAATTAAGTGCTGTGACATACCTCAAAGACATGATCTGACGTTCTTCCACTTCCAGGCCCACAACCAAGATCAAGCTCTCGCAGTTTCTGATTCACCTTGCATGACGTTAAAAAAATACCAAATCAGAGTGCAGCTGGATAGAACATTATATTGGCAATGGAGCTTGAGATGAAAAATGACAGGGGCAAATATTGAAGGCAAATTATTATGTGAGTTTACCTGTTTTGAAGTGAGAATGTTGTCTTTACTTTGAAGATGAACACTTTGGTCGACTCCTAGGAGACTCACTTTGGTTCCCATGGTACCCAGAATTTTAATGTCGTAAGAGTCTGAAGGCAAGTGTTCTCTCCCCTTCTTTAGAGTTGTCATGAGTATCTGTATATAAGAAATTCATAAAATGCGCTCACTTTTGACAATATTCGCTATGAACATGGCTTGGAAATGAAATTATAAAATTAGCTTCCCAAATTTCTACTTGCAATACCTACAAGTCAGAAGGGATAAAATGTTTTCTTATGTGAGATAAAGATATACGTACATGCACCCGCCTTTTTTAATTGGGCGGTGTAGGGCAAAACAACCTCCGATTTTACTTGTTAAATAATGTTTTTAGTTACTAAAAATATCTTTGAAATATTTATAGTTCCATGTTACCGGGTTTGGAAATATATCTTCGACATCCAAGAGGATACTATCAGAGACGATTCTTCCTGTCTCCTTGCTGACGTAGTAAGCAAACAGACGAGCAGACGGAGACATTGATGAGGTTACTTTGAAAGAAATCGTGGTGATGATACCAAGCTTGCTATCGATTGTGGAATAGGAAACTATTTGCCCACGTGCCGTTACCTTTATATTTGAAGGAAAAAGACGTCTTGGTAAGGAAAAATAATGATAATAATATCAAACCTAAATCTAATGATCATAGTACTTATTAGTTATATGGTACCCGCGGTCAGTTTGTGTAGCGTACATTTCAGGTAAACTTTAGCCGGCTTCCTTCCTAATTATCAAACTACGAAATCGTACCGACTCTCTTCTGCGGGGAAGGTGAATTTCTTTTCAAATCATGGTTAAATTAAGCATGAGTGGGTGATGGACGAAAGCATTTGCGCAAGATTTTCTTCCTCTGTTGTTTATTTTTCTGATCATGAAAAGGGGTTAGATTAGAAATGGGGCGGACTATAATACTGAACGTATACTAAAATAATCATTTAGTTTTATTGAGTATTTTGCTACGCACCAAATATGTAAGTCGATCTACGGTTTGGCTATTGATAACTGCTTCACAAGCGGCATTTGAACCAACCTGGAAAAAAAAAGATTTTATAATAACTTCTCATAGGGGCTTTATATGAAGTTTACCTAAGGACGTATGACTTTATTAAACATATCAAATCATAATTTAAGAAGATATTGGGTTTTATTAATGTGGTATGAACAGGTAGACATTACTTTGGCCAGCTTGTTTTGCCTGAGCATCATTACTTCGCTGGATTCAGAAGCAAATACAGTCATTATCTTCATTGCATTGTGTTCTTTTGGAGCACCTCTCACTATTGTTTTGATCTATGAAAAACACAATAATCAAATCGGTGTTGTACTATATACGATACAATTACAATAATCATTCATTTGACGAAGGAAAAGCGTTATGTCATAAGTTATCTTGACGAGGCCCTCGACTCCTCTTGATTTGCACAAGCTTATTGAAAGGCAACAGAATGAAGCACTTGGTTAGCAAAAGCTACCTTAAGTCTTTTAACCTCTCTTGCAACGTTAATTATAAACCAGGCTTCCCCTCTCTTATCAGTGTGTGCTTGGTTCCTCTCTTCTGCTTTTTTCATTTTGCGGTCCGAGCCTGACACTGCTATCTTGCTTCCATCATTCCTAAAAGCGTCAGCATACACCTTCATTGGCAACTGAAGAACACGTTCTTTGTTAGGGTAGGTTACTCTGACCTGTTGAAAAGAGATAAATGATTACACACTACTCAGTCATCAATTGTAATGTTAACTGAAAATATGTATCATAACTGGATCCAAATTGACATTTTCTTTCATTCAAATTAGCTAGACCCCTTTTTAGCTTGGGCATAATGTTTTCAGATAACGTGTCATTCTGTTTAGAATAAGATTCTTTGTTTAAATTGTATTCATATTAATGTGTTCTCGTACGCATCGTTAAACAAAGAAATGATACTTAGAAAATGAAACGTGTCCTGAAATGGGCAAAACATCAAGCCAAATCTAAAAAGGTCTAAATCCGTATATTCTCCATTAAGCTCCGCCTCTCAATTAAGCCCTACCTCTAAACCCCCCCCCCCCCCCTATCTTTGGAGAAAGAAATTTATTAAGTTCCCCCGCCTCTCTTCCAAGCCCCTCCCCTTCGCTGCCTTTCTCAACTAAAGAAATATAACATTGTGCCGACTGATTAAAGAACTATGATTTATTCACGTCTTGAAAGCTCAGGTCAATCACATAGAAGGTCTTCTAATGTGAATTAATGTGTGTCATTCGCCTTTTGTTTAAGTAAGAAAGTCGGCTATTTTGCCTAGACATTAAAAAAAAAAAAGATAAATATTCCAAGACTAAATTGAACACAATTTTTAATTACTTTGATTGAAAATGGCAATCCAGGTTTAAAGTATCGTGGTGTATTGATGTATTCAATGTGGTACGGTGAAGTGGCAAAAAAGGTAGAGTCCTCCACAGCTGTTGCCGTTCTTCCAGTTGACTGTTCCTGTACATTAGCAACGATTTGAAGACGATATCCCTTGGTATACCATTTCTTTTGTAGCAAATCTCTCACTCTTTCCATTCCTAGCAAGAAGTCAAATCTCCCGTCATGAAGCTAAACAGGAGAGAGAAAGATACTTTTGAAAAACATTATCTTACCTTTTGAAACCTCTTTTCTGAAAATAGCTTTCCAATTGCACTAAACCCTTCTTTTCAAACCTACTTTTCCAAAATCCTTAATCTGGCGCTCTGGAGAATAATCTTTCATTTACATGAATGAAAAGAGCCATCAAACAGATTTTTGTTAGGCATGTATCATTGATAATAAAATAATATTTTCTCACAAGTGTTCTAACGGTGACAAGAGGTCGAGCGTTTTGAATTGGTCCAACGATGTTGAGTTCAAGTGTTACCCTTCCTTTTACATTTTTTCCATACGTGTATCTATAAGAGATCAAAACAAGATGCTGGACAACAAATTTCTAACGTTTTTTAAAAGTCTAAGCCGAGTGTATTATGAAAAAGTCTAGTAAAACAGATCACAGTCATTTTGACGAGTAGAAAGAAGAAGTAGAAAAAAAAAAAAAGCGACGGAGGCTTGATTATAATGTAATTTTTAGTAAGTTGATGATTGCATACTTACAAGGCATTTCCTGACACTGTTAATGAAGTGTCATTAGGTAAAATATATGGTGGTCCTTTGACTTTTACAAAAAACTTTGGGAGAACTAAACAACATCAATAAAATACTCATTAGATGAAACATTATCAATGCTGGGTGTCTCTTTTTGAAAAATGCATGTATAGGCCTTTTTGATATAAATTTGTTTTGGATGCCTTCAGGCAGCATCAAACAACGAAACGCAACGGAACGCAACTGAAACAATAACAAAAGAAAACAAAATGTCAATCTACTTCAAAAAGGGTGTAACTTTCCAGTAGAATACGAAATTTACAACGCTTTCGAAAAGATTCAAAGTTAAGTTGTGCAATAGCGATTATGTTTTTCATTCTTCCCTTCTAGACACATGTTCTTTCAAGCAGAGCATGGAATGCAAAATTTAAATTGGATACAAAGTACTTTAATTCATACTTACCGTGTTTACCTACTTGGAACGTAATTGAAGTACGATGACTAAACTATGAAAAAGCAGACGTTTAGTTTCCATGCTATAGTACAATAGAAGTAAAGGATATTTTGGAGCCTTAGATTCACTTACAAGGTGACCATAGTTTGCTTCAATTGTCCATTTTCCAAAAAGAGCGTGTTCATCGATATCAATGATTCTGGTAAAGAATCCTTAAAAAAATGGTGAAATTATTTAAATGTATAAGCTGTTTTTTGGATATCAAAGCTGGAATAGACCCCTTCGGAACTTCGGGATGCAACTCAATTCGGAGGACAAAACAATAGGTTCTTATTCTATGAGATTGAAATTATTTTGTTT
The DNA here is from genome assembly GCA_023349425.1 of Anthopleura sola. NCBI lineage: Eukaryota > Metazoa > Cnidaria > Anthozoa > Actiniaria > Actiniidae > Anthopleura > Anthopleura sola. The sequence goes on along the minus strand of JALHLI010000008.1, from coordinate 10,501,735 downwards.
TGTCTTCCAAATTGAGCTGCTTTGACGTCACGTGAAAGTGGTCTTCGATATGTGTAGTGGTACTACCATTTATTGTTATCTTAGCATGTATTGTTTTCTTATCTGTCTTGTGTTACTAAGTGGGCCATTTTTCAATCTTTATTATCAACATTTTTCAATCGCTATTATATGATAAACCTTCCATGTGCATACCAGATGACGTAGTTAGATCCTTCCACTGTTTCACACCTATGCCTTTGGGATTCTTTGCAACAGAATTCACATTCGGTTAGAAACATATTAATATCTTAATGTTCAATATCAGAATGGTTAGAGAATGAAAATGGCACCCCAAGCACAATTTTAAGATACTTGTTAAAGTGAAACTATTACCTTGACGACAATATTAATCTGCAAACAAAAATATTGAAAATTGCAGTTTCATTTATTCTTCCGATAAAATTTTGTGGAAATAAATAGAAATGAATAAAAGAAAAGAGTAACATGCTGTAGGTAAAAAGAATATATAGTTTTCTTTATACCTTTTGCGTGCTTGGCAACAAATCAAATCCAAGAGGCACTACGCGGATTTTTACTGCAAAATGTGGAACAGGAAAGAAAAGACCCCTTGCAGCCGATCGAAATGCTGCTCGATTTGGAGGGCAAAACAAAAGAGTTTCCAACTCCAGATAATTTGAACCTATTGTCTTGCCCTCCAAATTGAGCTTCATTCCGACGTGCTGCAAGGGGTCTATTGTGATTATCACTGAACGTATTCATAAACTGTAATCAAGGAGGGGGTCACAAAAGATTTCAAAAAATATAAAAGCAAAGAAAGATACACGTCGAGATTTAGACTGAAAAGCACAGTCTAAGAGAATGAAATAAGCAATTCTCATTTTATTCACACAGATTGCGTGTCTAAACACCGTGCATTAAAAGAAAAGCGCACTCTACTACATTCTATGCATTTGACAGGAACTAAAGTCCACACTTGTCGGTAAATAAGACTACCTTTTTGCTTTGGCGTATAAATCGGTTTGTCTGTCTGCATTAGAATAATACCATAGCGGTAGCTGAGGCGAATCTTTGAATATTTACTAAAATGCAGTTCGGGGCCTGTACATTGTGCCACCAGATAGATGTACTTCAGTTTCTTAGTAACATCATATGGTATATGTTCAGGTCTGACCTACAGTAAATAGAAGGGCTTGTCGTGATAATGAGAAATATCAAAACTAGATAGAATATCAACGTATACTGCTTAATGATTTGAATAATCAAAGATACATAATCATCTAGACACATTACACTATTAAAGGCTGTACGATACTATATCTATATTCGCATTAATGGAAATTTACAATAATTATAGTTACCGTTACTGTCAACAGTTTTGGATTATCTAAAAAGAAGAAGGAAATACACTGTGAGGACGTAGATATTGAAGTAGCTTCCAAATGGAAGTGAATCAGTCAGGCTAATTACCTGCGGAGACCGAGGCTTGATCAAACGAAATCGCTTTTGTCTCGTTGGGTGTAGTACCAAAGACATCTAAATGTACTCTTAAAGATATGTTATGTGCCATTGTGATGTTGAGTAACTGTACATGAACTTTAAGTGGAATACCAACTTTAACAGTATTTGGAGCTGTTATCACATAGCTATGTGTTTGAAGAAAAGAACGAAGTCAGTTCCGATAGACCCAGTTTATCCCCCCGCCCCCCATCTTAGTAAACATGTTGGCCATGAAGCTTCAAAAGCTTGAGAAAACTTATTGTTAATGCACCACTAAACAAAACAAAAACAAAAAACATCCCGCGAGGGATTGCATTGCAAACATATAGTACGCTGAAATGGGTACACACGATCTAGTAGCAGCCTGCGGAGTTGAGATATGCCCACCAATCGAAGTTGATAATGGTTGATAACGGTCACGTTATCTTCATAATCATTAACTTCATCATATCATCATCATGACCAGCGCCGTCATCATCATGCGCTTTATTATCATCACCACCACCTCCACCTCAACATTATAATCATGCAACATTACCACCATCATTATAATTGTACAGCATTTTGCGTAAAACCGTATGACAAATTAATTTAGACAATCGATAAGGCCCATGGTATAAATAATAAGCATTAATCGTAAAGTATAAATATATATAAGTATAAATAAGCATTAATCGTAAAAAATTTGAGTAAATGGTCAATTGTCTCTACGTACTTTATCCCGAATTGACTTTATTTTCAGGATATATAAAAGAGGACAGTTTTTAGTTATAAACATCTTCCTTAAATCTCGTGCAGTGACCAGTAGCGAGGTCAACGATACTCAGCTCAGGGTGCTTTGTCTTGTAGGACTAATTTGAAATACCGATCAGATTTCTTCATGAACCTTGCTGTTTTATTTAGTTATTTGGTCTATTCTTCTAAATATGTCAATACGACAAGGAAACCGTTAACTATTTAGCAATGATAGAGGGGAGGCAAATTCCCTTGGCTTCACTTGGCTTTGGTGATAAGGCATCCAACCATTCGATCATTGACAACAGCTTTTCAGTCACGATTTATATAATATCAGACTATCAAAATTATGCAAATATGTAAGGCTACTATAGCTATATAATTTTGTATTACTTCTTCCACCTCAGTCAAAGAATGCCTCATTTTTAAATGTACAAACAGAATATTTGTTTTACCTTGGGCTTGAAGTGCATTCTGCAACTAGCGTGAGCGCCACCAGCAACAAAAGTGCCATTGCGCGGAGAAATTCTCACTGACCTCTGTACTGTTTATTAAGTAGCATCAACTTCATTGATAGTTATTTCAAGTGTATATAGCGCTATCCTTTTGCTTCTCTTATTGTAATGATAGGCATAGGATCGGTACATGCGGAGGCATATAATCATCTGATACTTTTATTAGTCACCTGATCTTAAACTCTCAGTTTCGAATTATATTTGCTACATGTCATCGCTTGGCACCTTACCAAGGTATTGAGACTGAATCAACACATTTTCCGTTGTATTATTTACTGTCATAAGACCTCATCTTCTATATATTCACAATAAGTTTTAGTGTAGGCTTATAACCTGGGAGGGGGAGGGTGGGGAAGGGGAGGGGGCTCGTAATCTGAAGGAAAAAGAGTTTTAGACGAGAAGAAAGGGTTGAAATTTAAATTTCAAAATCAGTCGGCTTTTGTTGTATCATCAACGCCATGTGTGTACGCAAAATACCAGAGTTGGGTTCATAACTAGGGAAGTAATTTGCGTTAGGCTCAGATTTCCAGCTGTCGGGGTCTCGTTCGCTCCCGCGATACAAGAATCATGAGCCTTTTTTGCATTTCTTTATCCCTTTCCGTCACAATGGTCAGAAGAAAAATAACTAATAGTTCAATGATCATATTATATCTACGCTCTCAACTTGAGTTCTTTGTAAATATAACTTTGATTGAAAACTCACATAATCAAATTAGTTGTTACATTTCCCTGCCAGAATACTTCGTCTTATTTGATCAACGTTTACATAGTCTTGTCGATGGATTAACTTCTTAGCGAATGCATTGCTGTCCAGTATAAAACTACGAGGAGTTTCTTGCAACATGATAAAAACAATGTCATTCTTTTTGAAGAAAGGATAAAAGCAGGAATGGTGTTTTTGAATTTCGAAGACATCTCTTTTCTTGAGAGGTCTTTTTCCTCGTTTAACAACTTGCAGAACAATGATGTCGTACTTCATATAACTGTAATCTTCATCCACCAGAAGAACCTTTCCTTTAATTGCTGCACACAAAAAGAATACAGCCACTTAGATATTCTAATGATACGCATCCATCGCGATATTTCCTACTGATTCCATCCAATTCCATCTATTTATCTATCCATTTTCCTGCGGGCTAATAGCCCTCCGTTCATTCGCCCCATCTATCCATCTGTCTGTCCATCAGCCCGTTTATCCAGCCGGATCTGACCTTTCACAAATCAGCTTATTCATCTGTACATGCATTCATCGTACGTCTATCCATTCCTCTATCATCAGTGCGTTTCCGCGCGTCCGTTTATTTATTTGTTCCTTTATTTATATTGATTTTTTAATGCTTTACTCGATTTGATTTCGGTACTTACCAAAGTCATACTTAGCACAGGCAGCCCTCACGGTTTTTCGAGGTCGTTGAATTGATGGAAAAGGTTCTGAGCAAAAACCTGGGAAAAAAATACAACATGAAGCACGTAGACATTGACATTGACATTCATGCACATTCACATTGACTTTGGTCCATCTTTGGCCAAGTGTCTGCGGGTTATTTTCCAAACTAATACCATTGCACAACACTTATATAGAAAACCAATTCTGTGAGAACATATTCCTTGTCTTCATATCAACCCAGGTAGATATCATTACTCAATTGTTTCCCAGGGCTTGCAATTGTCTGAATATTTTAACATAATCCATTTAATTTAATTTCCAACCATATTCTTGTGGCACGTACCTTGTGTACAGGAACATATCCTATCTTTACATTTCCGCAGAGATTTCCTTTTCTGCGACAAGTTGTAGAAAACAGTGCACTCTTTTTCGGGTTTATGATAATCATAGACTTTGATAGGAACATGCTGCAAGTTACCAACCTCAAACAGACGATGCAGAGAAACCGTAACGCAAGTTTCCACAGTACTGTTGATCTGAAGAAGATAATTGACCTCTTTAATTTCGTTGCTTGTTGTGCCCATTTCAGACAATGTGATGCCACTCTTGGGAGTTTTTTATTCTTTCATGTATAAATATTTTAATAAAACAACATTAATATTTGGCACTTATTATTCTGGATATATTCCCTCCCCCTTTTTAATACAACTTCTAGTTCACCAGCTAGAACCTTTTAATACAAGTATCTTGGTATCGAAGATCTTACCTGATGCAAGTAAAATGAAACAGCTATGTTAGACGATTCATAATTGGCTATCGTAGTATTCTGTTCATTTTTCGTCTGAAACAATAAAACTGCCTCTGATTAGCTGAAAACATTTAACCAACCTTAGATTGCGTGTGATCTTGACATGATAAATGTATTTTGCTCCGGTTTTTCTGCTCACACAACGGAGATTTGAATATGGTTTGGTGTTAATTAATAATCATTTTTTAAAATAATTTTTCTCGATTTATTATATTTGTATTAAAACTTTTGTTGAGTAATAGGGATGTTAAACATAGAGACAAAAGATGCGACGACTGAGGCTATCTTGCCAATCATGCACAGAATCCTAAAATCTGTGGTTATCGTATTTTGTGGCCTACACGTCGATGACAGCAAATACTTTCTTTCGATGTTGTGTCCTCAACGTGCGTCTTCTTTCTGACTATTTTTGCAATGTAGCCCTTTTTTAAATCAAACTTATTCGCTGGATAGATACCACTCCCTTACTTGATTTAACCTCCTTATCCAGATCCACCAAGCGGTTTTATAAAAAGCAAAATTTGTGCATGTGTATGACAAACCTTTTCTAATTTGTTTTCATCTGCAGCGAAACCAGTTAGAATACCAATTTTGATGACGGTCTTTCGAGCTTTTCCAGGCTTCTTATATCTAATTATCAAGTGAGATAAGTTTTAAACGACACGAAACTGGATAAACTGTTAAATTTCAAGACGAAGTTAAACCCATGAGTTTTTATTTAACTTACTGAACACAGGTTGTAACAAGGAAAGTATTCGGCGCGATCGAGGGTTCAACCGTTTTCCAGTTCTCCTTATTTCGATGTCGATTTTTCCTCGTCCTTTTTTTATTCTTGCCTTTTTTCTTTTTGACTTTTCTCCTGTTTTTTGTTTTTAATGTTTGTTTCTTTGGTAGTGCTGTAGCCCTACTTGGTCGAATTCGTACCTCCTTTTTAGAAGAGGAAGTAAAAAACAACACCCTTCTTGTTCCCGCATCGACAACCTTTACATTCAAGTTAAAATCGCAGCCCTTATTTCTTTTCCTTTTGACCTTATACTCCCATTTAATCTGGAATGAAAGTTTAATATCCAAAACAATATGCAAGATTACAACGTAAAGATAGTCAACCAGGCTAAGGATATTGCCTTGTTACATCACTTACTTGCATTTGACCAATTCCTGTACCCATTGTCTCAACATTCAGGTTTTCTCCTACGTATGACGAAATCTAAGACAGAAATGACACTAGCTTGAAATTTAACATTTCTTAAGAATATGTTTCATATTAAACAGTAACAGGTATAGCAACAGCAACAGCAACAGCAACAGCAACAGCAACAGCAACATTATAATGTTCTTATGATATATTATGATGTTTTAGAAAATTTATTAGTAGTCGGCTAAAAACTTTCTTTTTTCATAAGGCACTTGACCACACCTGTATTGTGGTCTAGCTTCGGGAGAAACAATTAAATTAATTCATAGAATTTTGCAGTGTTGCGGTTAATGCAACTGGTTTGTCGAATTCGGAAAAAGCTTATAATATGCAAAAAGGATTTGGGCATAACTGAATCATGATTTTGCTTGTTGGTTGTTTGTTTTATTTCCAGCCAAACTTACATCAATTTCTTGTTTTAAGAAAGCATTATCCTTGGTAATCTTCAGCTGCCTTTTCTTCAATCTAATCGTTAGGTTAACCATCCCAACTTGTTGGCAGTACTTGGCAAGAAATTCAACAGCAACACGCCTGTCCTGTTGATTACAATTCATTCACTTTTAATATTTAACAATACTTGTAAAGTTTCTTTTGGCATTGTAATATTTTATGTAGATTTGATATGATTCAATAGTTTAAGATAACTGTATACGTAGTGTATGTTGTAACCCATGGCAATATGTTTTGGCATGAAAAATGTATTTCGCTACACTGTTTGCAGATTAGTTTTCGCCCTCCGGATGAAAAATAACGTCTGGTCGCAGGATCGTTTGCCAATAACATTTGTAAAAATCCGAGTCTTCCGCTTACCGCAATAGATCCAAATTCTTGTTGTTCGCTTAGCCATAGGGAAATAGGAGCAGCATACTCCAATCTGTTCATAGACACTTGAGTCAGCAGTGCGTAACCAGCGGTCTCAATGTTACGAGTCCTTGATCCTGTCTCCCAATACAGACTAGATGTCGCTGCAAACAAAAAGATCCGTATAGGAAATATTTCCATTTATGCTTTCTTCTTTGTACCGTTTTGCACAATTTATGATTTAAATGGATTTAAAATTCATAATTGATAATTTGAACTGCAATTTGATGCACAGCATGACTTACCCGTGTCATTTATTGTCATTTTAAGCATTTTCTGGTTGGTTTGAAATTTTGCTGTGCTATTCACTAGATTTAATGCATATGCCGTCAAAGCTAGGTTGTAGGTACCCAGTATACTTTGCACTCTTCCCTCTAGATATGCCGTTCCACGTAAAATAGCCTGGTCTTCAAACTTCAGTATTGTTGAAGAAAGAAAAAAAAAACAACAGTTAATAAGGCCTAGTTCACATCAATATCGATATCACATCAAACAGTCCTTCTCAGGACTACATCCACCCGGATGTTCATAATACAAATATTGCTTCTTCGACAAATATTGTAAGTTACTTCGATAAATACCCCACTTTTATGTTTCCACGTGAACAAGAGGCTAGTCAGTCCAGAACAATAGTTATCTGTCAAAGTGTTCGCTATATTTCGATTCGGTTTTAGTGAACATAAGGCTCAGATCAAACGTCGATCTTCACATTAGCCGATCGCATTGAAAACAATGGATAATAATATGGTCTTCCTCTGACATCATTAGGTTCGGCTCATGACAAGATCGACGTTTGAACATGGCCTAAGTCTTAGTCGTATTTAAAATTGTGCTTGTGCTTACCCAACCTCCACAGTGGCATTCCTTCAGTGAAATCAGAACAAATGCTGTCAAAGTAACATTACTTGTAAAACGGCCATTTCCCTTCAAGAATAATAAAAATATTCAATATATACTTGTTTCAGAATCCAATAAAACATCTAGGATTAAATGATATAACACTAACTTAGGCTATATAATAAGCTAAGCTAAAGAAAGATTTTTCCAAGAAGTTTGGAATACAAATCTCACTCTTTTGTCTTCAGTAAATGCGCCATCTCTTCTTTGCTTCGTTAATAGCCATTTGGCAGCTTTACATAAAACATTTCTGTCAATGTCTATGCCTTGTAACTGGCTGGCTTGGCAGAAGACTTTTGCAGCAAAGGCTGTCAACCTTAAAATTATGGGTTTAAAAATTATTTATGAATCATTACTAAACTTGCAGCGAGTATGCTATTGGCCAAGATAATTCATTGTCTATTCATCAATTGTTTTCAATATATATTAGTCCAATTTATTTATAACACTTATCTTACCAGGTGCCGCTACTTTCATTGGCACGCGAAGCGAAAGAACCATCCATTTTACGGTAAGCTAATTCTTTCCTATATCCTGGAAGTTTAAGTGGTAAATTGAAAGGTCATTTTTCTCTATTCGATCTTCGTTCTTACGTGCAGTCATAGATAAAGAAAACAACAACTTTTAATTCTAATTAAAATTATTGTGGCCTTTATTTTGGTGGACATCATATATCCACCAGAGAGTTCTCGCATTTACACTAAAAGATTGTAAACTTCTTTCGCCCATAGCTCCTTTCCATGGTCACAAGAGTTGTTTTTTGATTGGTACCGGGGGAAAAATGTTGTCTCCAACAAAATACGCCTCTGTTTTAAAAAAACAAACGTGGTTGAAAACTAAGAATTGAACTCGGAGTTTACAAGCCAAATCGGAAATTTGTAATAATGTTTTATGCATTACCTTTAATAATATAATCACTCTTTTTATTTTCCAAGTCTGCAGTCATCTGTTTTGTCTTCGTCAAATAAAGAAACGCATAAATATTTGGTGCAATTCGCATCATGTTCTCTTCGCCGTTACCACCAGGCAACTGCAAAATCCGCTCTACATCTCCTGATTCAAGGGTAGTATAGGCCTCTTCAATAACATTACCTAAAAATATCATAGTAAGGCATTATTTTCTGTTTGGCAATCATACATTTTTCGATGTTTAATATCCATTTATTTACCTTTGAAATAGGCCTTGGCTGAAATTGATCCAGAAATGGCGTATTTTGGGACCTGTAATCTGACTTGGGTCATTTGCAAATGGGTTGTTATGTTGTTTCCATCTATTATTTGATTGAAGCAAATAATGTGAGTCAGACAATCAGACTTTCACTTTAACCTTCCTTTTCTTGTTACATTTGGCCACCATTTTTGCAGATAAGACATGCACCGACGGAGTAATTTTCGCGATTTGGAAATACAATATTATTATATAATACATACCTTTTCGATTTAGAATAAATGATTTTGTGTGCCTTTTTTCTTCTTCTTCAGACTAAAGTTAATTAATTAAAATTGGAAATAAGTAAAGACATAAAATTGAAAAAAAGCTAACGATTTATTTTTTTATCATCGTCTTTTTTACTCGTCTGTTTTATTTCCAGTAACCGAAATCAATCCGTCATCAATTTCTATCTGAAGGAAGATTCCTGCTCGGGAAAAATAGAAAATCCTGTATCTTGACACATATGTTTATTTTTTCCTTGGCGACTTCAATGTCCTTTACTTACAACAACGAGTAGGCGTTTCCTGACAAAGTCGTCTCCAAGTTCACCTAAAGCTATAACTTCAACATATGTAAAACCCTCTTTGATTGGAATAAGTGTAATAGGGAAAGAAATTGCATCATTCGACGGTATATCGATCACTCTGGTCGTTAATCTCGTGGTTTTGCTAGTGCTCAAAGTTGTTGGTGGAGTCACAGAGCAGAAGCTTTTATCTTTCTTCAGGAATATATGAACCTGGAATTAAAATCAAATTTTACCTGTAATACTAAGAACATTTCAAATAGCTTCGAAGGCTTTTGACAGCTGTAGCACTAGTACTGTCAGTATATATACTGTGTGTCTATTCAACTGCCAATTTCAGCTTTTGATTGTGTGATAAGTTGATTGGTTGGTTGGTTGGTTGATCATTTGGGAAGATCACCTGTGCTTTACTTGTACTAAGATATTTGTTCGCTTAGGCTCAGTTCTGACGTGTCGATCTTTTCATTAGCCAAACCTAATGACATCAAAGAAAACCGCCTTATTATCATTTGTGTTTTCAATGCGTTCGGCTCATGTGAAGATCGACGCTTGGACTGGGCCTTAGCTATGGTTTAACATTATTTTAATACGCCACACTCTCTAGTTCGAGTCTCATTGGGGCCTCCAACTGAAAACTCATAACCATAAATACTCTAAGTGCTGCATGCATGCCCGTTTTATTCGCTTATTCTTATAACCCATATATTATTAATTTTAAGACGGATAAGCATCGTAAGCTAATTGCAACCTGTATCTTACCGAAACAGCATATCTCTTGTAATTAAAAATAGTGGCAAAGATAGTGATTTCTTCTCCTCGCTGTACAGAATATGGCATGGAAAGATAGATAAAGAAATGTTTGAAGGTTGTGATGCGAAGTGGCTTAGCCATACCAAAACCAGTTGTATTGGATACTCCTATTGCCTGCACAACCCATGTTGTCATGGTATCTGGTAAGGTGACAGGTAAGAACGCTGAACCACATTGGTGCTCTTTATTGAAGCCAAGATAGCGGCACGTTAAGTTATTTTCTTTGTTGCTAACAGTGAAAAAGAAATTGATTATTGAATATCTCAGTGAGGCATATTTAATCATTCCTTTAATTATGATTCGGGAGTTCTTTTGAAGAACATAAACACTAGATATACAGTATAGCTAAAGATATAGACAAAAATTATCTTTTATCTGCGCTGTTTGTGCAGATATGTGATGTTTATGTTTTATTGCGGCATCGTTGTTCCAATAAAACAAAATGCTTTGGCGGGTTCGAAAAAACGATACTTGTACTTAACCTAATAGACCTTTCCCGATTTCGCTTGGATAGGCACGGCGAATAGTTCCAAGTCGAAACTGAATTTCATGATTATTTTATTGTTTTGTGATCATGCAAGCGAATTCCGGAAAGGTATGTTAAACTAATTATCTTCTTACCGGTATAAAAAGACCTCCAGTTATCATAATTGCCTATTTTAGAAACGAGTGGTAGACTAGAGATCTAGAGAGTGTGGTCGCGCAAAGGCGTCTGGGGTCGTTACACTGGTTACTTTGCTGTTAGATTCGTATAATAACTTAATGATAACTTTATTTATATATAGTGCGCAAATCTAAAATTCTAAGGCGTTTTACAAAAGGTGAATAAATATAATATATAAATCGAAATATGAAATATAGCTTTAACTTTAACTTGAAGTATAAATGTAACTTGTTTCGAAAACTATTATTCCATCCCAGGATATGGCGGTAACATTTAGCCATCTTTGTTAATATCACACCAATAATCTTGTGAAACGAAACTGAGGAAAGCGCTTGCGCGACGATACGCCCCCCAGTCTAATTTCGTTTTTAATATGGGGAATTATGCATTAGGTTCGGCACATGACAGGATGTAGAAAGCTGTCTGAATCAGTTACTCATAGGGTGCTGCATAATGCGGCAAGTCCTGCCGAACTCAAAAGTACTTGCTTTACCATAATATAAATGCCGTACCAAACTGATTCAGGCGCTCGTCGTTTGATAGATTTCATCTAGTTCGGTACATGAGTGGCTACTTTCATGGGATTGTTTAGTTCAACCCCACTTTAAGTTTCGAGATTTATGCTGACCTTATTTCCAAGTCGTTGTTAATCCAGGTTTCCGGAAAATATAGGCGGTGGATAATCAAATCAAAGTCAGGATCCATAACTTCATGTTCCTCGAAGAAATCTAATAACCCTAATTTCATGATATAAATGAACAATTATCAAAAAAAGAAAAGAGAGAGAGAGAGAGAGAGAGAGAGAGAGAGAGAGAGAGAGAGAGAGAGAGAGAGAGAGAGAGAGAGAGAGAGAGAGAGAGAGAGAGAGAGAGAGAAAAGGAACACAACCAAAAAAACCTTAAAATTGTAAATAAACGGCAAAACAAAACATGATTAATAATGGTATGTGGTTCAAATCTGGCGCATGCGCAAACAAATTGTATACATGTATGTTTACAACTCAAACAAATACTGCTATTCTCAATAGAATAACAGGTGAAATGGAAAGACATCCCCAACTAAAAAAGGCCTCAGATGTTTTCTTAATGATGCCGTTATTAATGTTTGAGATTTTGAAATTCAATGTAAATTTCAATACATCGTTTTGCACGTTAACGTTTGAAGTTTGATTTATGCCTACCTAACCATCTTTTGATTCTTCGTTGTTGATCTTTGCAACCTTAAGTGAAAATTTGAGATCATTGAATGAATACTGGACTGCTGTATTGCAAATTTTTTTATGCTTTTTTTTTTCATATGACATATTTCAAATATTTGTTTTTGCTTTTTTAGAATGTTCATACTAAATCAGTACTGAACAGTTGTAATTCGAATATCTGATATTATCATATGACCGTATTTCACTGTACGCGTGATTCTAAGAAAAACCTTTGGGGAAAATGGCGTCAGCAAAAAACGTACGCTTTTCCGAAAAGTGTAATAATTTCCCGTTCGGACTCGCCGTTCGGACTCGCTGCCGATTTTGATTCGCATTTATTAAAAACGCTTTGAAATCGATTTTTTATATGTGGTCATATGATAAAATGCTTATTGACTGAGTTAAGGTCGGTCCGAACGGGAAAATATTTGGCTCTCGGTCCTTGGCACGGAACTCGCTGCGCTCGTTCCGTACTTCAGGACCTCGAGCCAAATATTTTCCCGTTCGGACCTCTCACTCAGTCAATAAGTACATATTAATCGAACAGTTGATTTTTTCCGATAATAAAGCGTCATTGGCTGCAAGATAGTAAAAAAATTAAAATAGAATAAGACAAAACAAAACAAAATATAACAGAGAAATACAAAACAGAAATTGCATTGGACTTCTCATACCGTGATTTCCAGAAACCACGATATCATGCGACAGCATCACCATTCCAGTATTCTGAAATGTGCAAGACGCAAGAACACGCAAAGGGTTATGCAGTTTTTTAAGTATTTTGATCATCTTGGGGTGCAACCACGTGACTCAAATCCCCTGAGACATAAATAACAAAGAAACAGCCGCCATCTTGGTTGATGTAACAAGAGAATCATAATGTCAACCAACATGGCAGCTAGTGACTTAACATGCACTCCAAGAATTGTCTATGTGTGTAGTTTATGGCATTACCTTAACAACGTCCACTGAATTTCGACCACTTCCAGCACCACAACCAAGGTTGAGATATCTTAATTTATTAAACACCTTTGTACAGAAGAAACAAATATATTCAATAATTGATTCATCGTCACGGTCAGCAGTCATTATCTTTGCTGTTGCGATTCCCCTCTATTTATCGTGCCTTCTAAGAGAGAGAAAGGGAAAGTGGGGATAGAGAATGCAAAATCAATTTTATCACATATTCTGACCAACATTTTCATTGTGATTATTCTCAATCATCATCCTCATCTTGATCATCAACTATTTTTTTTCAAATTATACGCTCGACAATAATATTTATATATATAATTTAGCTGTCAGCTTACACTTTCTGCAGTGAGTATGTTGCTTTTACTTAAAAGGTAAACACTTTGGTCGACTCCAAGGAGACCCACTTTGGTCCCCATGGTACCCAAGATCTTGATGTTGTACGGCATTGAAGGAGGTTCTTGGTTCCTCCTGTCCGAGCCCATCAAAAATATCTGCAGGAAAAATCAGTTATACTTGTTTTTCTTATTTCTTATTTTTTTTTACGACAAGTGAAATACCTCAGTCGCTCTCTAAAAACTTATTTATTGGATCATGATCCTACTTTTTTTGTCCTCATGTACTTGTGTATACGCCTATTTGTATATCCAGAAACTCTAAATATTGACAAACCTAGTAAAAGAAGGAGTGTATGTACAAGCATCTTTCTTTGATATCAAGCAATATCTGCCCTTTACCATGAAAGAGAATCATGGTGGTGATGATGATGATGATGATGTCAATAGCAGTGTTACGGGGATGCTGAGGATTATACATACAATGTGTAAAGAATTGTCAATAGTGTTATCATAAACTTACAGGATTTGGAAATTTATCTTCGATTTCCAAAAGGATGCTATCAGAGACGACTCGTCCTGTCTCCTTGCTGACATAGTAAGCAAACAAACGAGCAGACGGAGACATTGCTGGCCTTACGTTAAAAGAAATCGAGGTGATAATACCAAGGAGCTCTTTGATGGTTGCATTGTAAACTATTTGCCCTCTTGATATCACCTAACATATAATAAGGGCAAAAACATATTATGAGTCTTGGTCATGATGTAGCTTTGATAGAACACAGCATCGCGCGCGTTTTGACCACACAAGACCAGATGGAAGGCAGAACTAAGTAAATATGCCGGTTTGGATGGCATTGTCAACAGCTTCACATAATGGAGCTCCCATTCGTCTTTTAATGTTTCATCCAGATGGGATTTGTTTTGTCCTGGTCTGGCGTTTGTGGCATTCTAGGCAAAGACTAATGCTTAGTTAATTACGATACTAGACTTCGGAGAATAACTTTTTTTGCAATGTTAATACCCACCAAGTAAGTAAGCTGGTCTACCGTCTTACTAGTGAGGACTGCATCACAGACGGCGTTAGTTCCTACCTAAAAATGAATAACTTGTCAAACCCAATCCCTAATCCTAAAATTGTCAAACAAGGACACACATTTTCATAATAACGTGACCAGCCTAAGACGTCAGGGTTTTTGGCTTCCGTCGATCAACATTTACTAGCTCAGACCGTTAAAAATTTGATTGCCAAAAACTCAGAAGATTCAAATTTTGGCTAGGAAGTTGTCTGTGTCGCATAATTAAGAAAATAGATATAAACGTATAAGTACTTTATATACTTAAAGTACGATAAAAAAGGGTATGTTTTCATGGAATATGAAATATATTGAATGGAAAATAATATTAGAAACTAGGGAACAATCTAACTTTAAAGAAGGGAAGAGGATTTAATTAAATGATGTAATTGCTTATCCACCAAAATAACAATGATAATAATAATTATTATTATTACACTTATAAAGCCCAGATTAGCATTTAATGTTGATATGTGCAATTCAGTAAAAAAAAAGAACATAGAATGGCCCAATTATAGTAACATAAAAAGGGAGATAATAATATATAATAGCAAATAATAATAAACATCGGGAAAAATGGGTCAACAAATAGTCATCTAAGATTTCAAGACTCACGCCTCCACATGCCAGCTTATACAAATCGTCAAAAATAAGGCCTTAAAATCACAGTCTTTTTTGGGTTCAAGAGAAATAGCATGACCGAGACGAGATCAAGCCAGAAAATTGGCTCTCTGAAACAAAACAGACCCTGTCAAAAATGCACGATGGATTCAAAAGCCCCGCGCTTTTCTGAATATTTTGATGTATAATACATAGCAATGCGTGAAGATTTCAATAACTATTTTGGTCGATTTTTGAAGACCACACTAATCGTTTGCCACATACATTCTCTGTCACGACACAGGCCTAGGAAACGTATTAAAGTTGGCGGCACAATTGTAGATTTAGAAATGTCTTGCTGGACACAGTACCGAGGGAAGTCCTTTGTGTTTGTGTGTTAGGCGTCTCTGCTAGGTGCTTTTATCTATATCATTAAGGGTTTTGATTCGCATAAAACGATTATCAAGGTGGAAAAGAGCAAATGTTCCAAATGTAGGAAAATAGGCTATTTTCCAGATGTATATAAATATACACGGTATTACGTACTCTAGCTGGTTTGTTTGTCTGTCGTAATTTCATCAGCTCGCTGGATTCAGATGCAATCACCAGCAGTTCCTTGACAGCATTCTGTTCTTTAGGTATGTTTTGCGAATTTGTTTTTACCTGTTTTGATACAAAGTATAAGAAAGCTTTCCCAATTATCCATTTATGGCCCTCTGCAACAGGAGGCGCGTTAGGCTATACAGTTTCTGTAACTTCGTTGTTTTTACTGGACAGGGTTGTTAGCCAAGCGCAAAACCACCAATTTGAAGGGAATAAGAAAGCCTACATTGAAAAAAAATCATTATGTTATCGGATTCTCCATATATACCTCTATTTGTAGCACTTTAACTTGTCGTGCAATATTGATGACAAACTCTGCTTTACCGTTCTCGTCAGTGTTTGCCCTATTCAAATCAAATATACTGCCTTGCATTTGTTTCGATACACTGATCTTCATCCCGCCATTTCCAAAGGCTTTAACCAGCAACTTCATTGGAATCCTTTTAGCGGTTTGTCCATCGGTGTACTTTACTCTCACCTGACGCAAAAAGGGAGTAAGTAATAAATATGTCATACATAAATACTTAAATGATATCAAGGAGGGATACATGGTGTGACTAGGTTGCTAACACACACACACACACCCTTTCGGTATTATTTTGAAGTGTACGTTAAAACCGGCCTTTCAAAAAGTAGCCAACCCTTTATGGCGGATATATCAAACTTTCAGCTATTGTCTGTACGCTATTGTTGCAAAAACAAAAACAAAAACAAAAAAAACAACGTTATATGGGACTATGATCTTTCACACTTAACTAATTGTTTATTCAAATATTTTGCTTTGATATTTACCGATATTGAAAATGGTAGTCCTGGTTTAAAGTACTGCGCTGTGTTGACGTATTCAATACGGTACGGTGTCATCACGAAGTAGACCGAGTTCTCCACCGCTCTCTCTGTTTTTCCTGTGAATTTCTCTGTCACATCAGCCTCGATGTGAAGACGATGACCTTCTAGATGTGGCAACCACTTGTTTTGCAACAAGCTTTTTATACGATTCGTCTTTAGTAAGACGTCAAATATTCCATCACGCAGCTATATAGTTAAGCAATATTTAATGAACAGTCTGAGTCACAATTCACTAGATTTAAGATTTGTTGAGCGTATTCGAACTGACTACCAAAATATGTTTAATATTACAGTAGTACTGTCGGAAGCTACAGTACTTAGATGCAACTAAATACAACACAAATAAACAAACAAAAAGACAAAAAGCATGCCATGGTATATGAATAGCAGCTGTATGTATGACAAAAGGTTTTTCTATCTTATTAGCTGTAATTAGCTGATTGATCTTTCCATAGTTTTCGCTGCGAAGAGCAAGTAATGAAAATTGTTTATTTGCTCTCAACTGCCAAACCAAAACCAAACCAATTCATCGAGTAACTGTATGACAGTCACATGTAGCAAACAGATATAAAAATATTTGTAAAATTTCGAATAAAGTGTAACACTTACTTTTACTTTAAAGGAGAAAAGAGGTAAAACCTTTTCCATTGGTTTTGCCTCAATATTCAATCGTATAGTTGCCATGCCTTGAACCATTCTTCCATTTGAATATCTGCAACAGATTATATAACCGAATAATGCTACTACTAAATCTAGGTCAGATTGTTGTATTCAAAAGAAAAGATATCAGAATCGTTGTGGTACGGCAGTGGTGAGGTGTTGGTATGGTAGTGGAGCTGCGGTACTTTAGTTGTGGTAGCACTATTCTACCGTTAAACAATAGTCCCTTTCACAGTTCCCTGCGCCACTTTGAAAGTTAGCTTTGCATTGAAGCGATACGCCCGGTGGGCTTGCAATGGTAGAGACATGTGGATAATTGTCCAAGAAGTTAAAAAAGGTCTCTTTCATTGCGAGATCACCGTTCGTCTCGCTTCGATGCAAAGCAACGCCGGGCTAACTTTCGAGATGCCACAGGGAACTATGAAAGGGACTATTTCTACCATAAATTCTACCAATGCTAATGAAGCTGAGCTAGGATAACTTTACCAACACCATACAACAAGCGACACTTATGATTTATATATGTGGCATCCTATACTAGTATACTTACCTAGCCTTTCCTGATATTAAGAAAGAAGAGCCAGTTGGTAAAATAAAACGTGGATTCGTACTTATAGTCACCATAAACGTCGGCAGCACTGTTCGAATATGAAGAAAATGTTGAAGCACTAAAATGATGGCAAAAGTGTGCTATGAATGCTGCAAATGAGAGTGGCTTGAATCTTCGATTTTTACTAATTATAATATCAAATCATTTAATCCTTTTTAGTGCATGTGATATATTGAAAGCACTTACCATACTTCTGTACCTTGAACATCTTTGACACTTTATGAAAAACCTAAATAGAAAAAAATCAACGTTAACCGTGCATTTCGTAGCATGAGGAAAATTAAAATGTATGTACATTCGGCAATATCTACAGTAATTTAAAAAAAATCGTAGTTAATTCTTACGTTGTGAGTATAGTGCGCTTCAATTTTCCAATTCCCATTAGACATTGCACGATTATCAATTACAAACAATTTATTAATGAAACCTGAAACCAAAATCAAAAAGATAGTAAAATAAAACTAAAATCAATTTTCTCATTTATTGCAGCATGTTTCTTTATCATTCTATTATTGATCATAATCGAACTAATAGAACTAATCATTTGCTTTTCCCTGCTATTGTTAGCTAATATATGAAGTTAATAATGAAATTTGAAACAAATTCAGGAAAGAAATTTCTAAATTCATATATAAAATAGAAGTACAGTTTTACGATACAAACCAGAGCTTGTTTGTAAATTCTTCCAATGGATTATCCCCTTTCCTTTCGGATTCTTCTCGAACATTAAGGAAACAGAAAACACAATTATTAATTAATTATACTAGTAATAAATAACATTTTAATAATGAATTTTAATAAAAATTTCCTGAATTCGCTCGACTGGTTACAGAACAACAGATTCAAGTCCAGGCTGGAGTTTTCAAATCCATACATTTACTGCATTTGTCTACTCCAGCTTCACCTTGAATATATTATTCTATGGTCATTCAAACGAATTCGGAAAAGGTCTATAGTGGCAATAAAAAACATTTTAATAATGATTTTAAATTAATTGATTGACTGCAAACAAACACTGAGATACACTTTTAAGTAAATTTTTGTATCCTGGAAGTTGTTGGAGAAATATATAAAATTCAAAAAAAAAAAAAAAATTATTTGCAAATAATTCCCAATTGTTATTTTCCTTTTGTTTTGAATATTAATTAAGACGTTCTTGCAATTTGGTATAAATAAATCAAAAACTTTATGAATATATTAAAATCGTTGAATTTCAAGAATATTGTCTTACCTTAACAACGATATTGACCTGGAAATAAATAAATAAATTGTTAGGTTAATCTCTGCTCATTGGCTAACATCTAATTTGACTAAAATGAGCATATATACACCTACTTGCAAGAACGTTGTCATACAACATTTGAGCATTTGTAGTTTAGTGGATTAGGAATAAATTAAAAGTACAAAAGAAGATCATTGAAGCAGAACTCTTTCTTTTGTACTTTTAATTTATTCCTAATCTTGAAACTACAAATGTTCAAATGTTGTATGACAACGTTTTTGCAAGTAGGTGTATATAAAATTAAAAATTACCTTTTTTCTACTAATCTTCAAGTCAAATCCCAGTGGTACAACTCTTATTTGTACTGAATAAAAAAATTCAATTAAATCGTCGTTCTTGTTTAAAAATATGATTATTTAGGAAATAATAATAAAATATATAATTGGTAAAAAAAAAAAAAACAAACAGAAAAGAACCAGCACTTTGCATTGAATTAGATTACTTCCCAGTAAGATGGTTAGAAATATACTAAAACGCTTATTAGATCGTAATTTAATCCCGGTTATGTACGCCGCATAGTTAAGGGCTTATGCTCGAGGGGGGTGGGAGGGGGAGGGGGCATGTTATCGGAAAATGAGTTTAGGGGGAAAAGGAAAGGTTATACACCGATTCCGAACATGGCGGCCACAAACGGAAGGCCTGGATCGAGGGGGTGAAAACGAGGCTAGCCAGTCGTCCATGATCTGTGATCTGTGTTTTTTATTCACCGTTCACGCTTCATTTTTGCTACTGGTGTTTACATTCATTAAGAATCGTTTTTTAGCGATGGCTAAGGGAAAAGTCAGCTTTCCACAGAAAACGGACGCATTCCCAGAAGTTTGATACAGTGAGCGGCGCGATGTAAAAATGCGGGCTCATGACAAATAAAGTAGTTAGCATAAATTCAAAATGGCAGCTAAACCGGTGTTTTGAAGAAATAGAAATGAGTTGGGCTTTTACTCTTACAACATTAGTTCTGCAAACTTTGAGGAAATTACAAAGAAACCTAGAACTCGTGCCAGTGGTACTTTCTTTGAAGTGGAACGAGTAATTAAAAGTTATTTGTGCTTGTGTAAACACGCATTCGTATTCGTCAGACATTTTTCTCTCTTTTCCCTAGGATTTTCCGCCAATTCTTAGGCTACATTGAGCCCAAATATATATTGTTTTTTTGAAGGAAGTGTTACTAAGGAGCTACGTATACAACAGAATGGCCGACAAAGTAGCTGCTACGGATCCTACAAATTTTACCTTTAATCCAATAATTCGATAATTAATTCAATTCCACTGACTAAAGCGCATGTGCTACGCTATACTGTATAAAATTTATGTGAATGCGTATGTCTGCCATGTTCGGAATCGGTGAATTTCTTTCTTTTTTATTTTGACAGTCAATCATGGCTTAGTTTTCAAAGCCAATAAATTAACGCGAAATACCACAGTCTGCTCTTATAAGTAATAATAGGGAGGGGAAGAGGGCTTATAGCTTGAAAGGATACTTGCGTTAGCTAATAAGAAGCTTATAACCGGGGGATCTTGTAACTTATATTTTATGAAAGTTCAGTTTACTGATATCTACCTTTCTGTTTAGGTGTATATATCGTTTTATCAGTCTGAAGTAGAAGGATACCCTTTCTGTAACTCAGACGAACGCTTGTCTTCTTAAAGAAATATAATTCTGGACCTCTTCCTCTTGCAACCAGGTAAACGTAATTATGATTTTGGGATAGCTCTTCTGGGTCAACCTTGAAAAAAAGTATTACCAATTGTGTGTAACGTATAAATTTTATAGCTACATCATTTACAGGGACCTCGGAGCACCCCAAAAATTGGTGAGACTAAGATTGGAAAATATATAAGAGACTAGTATGGGAAAAGGGAAAAAGTGGTAGGACTTATAGTATATATTCAGCTACATATCTGAATTTTTCAGTCTGATTTTAATTTTGTAGAGTTTTACTTTATTAACTAGGTTTATTTCTTCCTTTTTGCAATTTTAAGAGTGCCTTTGAACTGTTTTATTATTATCTCCCTAAATTATCCATCTAACAGTGTTACTTACGTTCGTCAACATTGTGAATGCAAGAAAATTGTTAGAAAGTTAAGAGCATTGAAAAGAATGAAACAATCCCATCGTAAAACTACTGTGAAAGGACTTACCCTTAGTGATAACAATCTGGACTGACCTAAAAAATAAGCAAAAATAGTCAAATCTATGACTTTCTATTCTTGGTGGTATGATAAATCCTAAAGAATATCACATCAGAATCCAGCATATTGATTGAGCTTGCATTTGAGCCTACTACAGCTTTTGTTTTCCAGGGGCGTAGTCAGGGGAAAGGCCCAGGGGGTTGATGGTACGGTTGATGTTCTGAAAGAGGTTTTGCCCCCCCCCCCCCCCCCCTGCCAAGACACATACAGACATATGCCTGAAGAGTACATAACTGCAATATATATGCATAACATTAGCCTTATTAACTATTTAACCAGATCACCCTTCGCCCTTAGCTTAGATGACTGTACCTTTTCAACCGGACATTTTTTCCCCCAATTTGATGTATACAGAATACAAAATACAATACAAAAATGCAAAAATAATACACAAGCTTCTAATATTAGCGTAATTAGAACGGTAATAGTTAATTTTTTATCATAATTCTTACCTCCAACAAAGAAAGCTTGTCGTGATGAAACAATTCTCGTACGATCAAATGAAGTCGGAGCTCTTATTTCTATCTGTATGATTTGAAAATGCCTTATCCCATAGACCTGCACATGGATTGTTTGTGGTACGCCAACGTAAAAAACATTTGGAGCCAAGATAACATATCTGCATATAGATTAACTAAATGAACGATTGCCCTTTAAAATACTTGCAACTTGTGATCTAGATCAGTCAACCATGCGTTTTAAAAATAAAAAGGTCATGCTATCGGGATAAATATTGATATTTCTGCTATTACATGACGAATGTTCGAACAGAAAAGTATTCTGTTTTGTGAAATGATATAATGATTACGTATACACGCTTAGTGGAATCTAGTAGCTAAATTGTTCATTTTTTTTAATACGTTTAGTACTGACACCCAGCAGTACTTACCTACAATTTACTGAAATGGCTTCCCATGCAATATTTTTTCTGGTTTGCCCTTTCACCGTGAACTTAGAAATATATTTTTTGATAAAGTAACACAGCTTTAACCACGATTTAAACAACTGGTAAATAAATAGAAATATCAATTTGAAAATTTATGGATTTCGGATTTTAGGAACAAACTCTATCGTTGCATTGTAAGGACAAAAAGCTAGACTCCAACTGAATTAAGTACGACCAAATATATAAGATAACATATACAACAATATATATAATTGTAATGATCGATAACGACAACGCTTAGAACCATTATAAAACATGCTTTGTGTGGTTTTGTGGCGCGTATATAGATTTAAATCTAGCTATTCCAACAATTATAAATAAAATGGGGAAATCAATAATCGTAATGTATATAATACCCAGAGCATCAACGATGCATCGACCAATAGTTGTTTACAAGCGATAGGATTCTTTATATCAGAAATAGAATGGTATTTGCTCCTTTAAAAGTCCAAGTCATGAAAAAATTACCTTTGAGCTGACACGCATCCCAAAACAAGTAGTACATTCAACAATAGTAAAATCCGCAACATTGTAGTGTGTTTGGTCTTTCGCATCAGCTAAGCTGATATTGATATTGATCTCTTTGTGATCAGTATTAATGTCCACATTCCAATTGTATTCGTTCTATTATATCGAATTGAAGAAATTGATATCATGAAACATTATCTATTTATATTTCTGGCACTATACCTAATTCACGACATGCACACACTTGTAACCAATTCATCACTCATCGCGTCGACTCCGACTTCTTCGATCTCAGGTTGCCCCTGCATGTTCATATTCAGGTTATTTACAAAAAGGATGCATTGTTGGTCAAGGTTAATGCTTATGTATATGAATTGTCCGCACAACCCAATTGAGTTTTACTTCAAAACTGCGCTGAAATGTCATCCAAGACGAAACAACCTCTAAGCTGATCAAAGCCAGGGCACGATTTACTCTCAGTTCCAATAAACCTAATTCGTCTTGGTATGATGTTTTCTCATTTCTGACCACGTGTCATTCCCAAGAATATCACTTTTTTTGTTTAACGGTTGCGCATAAGATCACTCATGAATATGGTTGCAATTAAGGTGGCTCCAACCTAATTGGAAGTGGATTTTAAGATATTGTAACTCGCTCTTATCGCATCGAAACACTCGAATATTTTTCAGTTTACCACATGTAGTAGCTTACTTCATTCTAGTGAATTATAAAATCTTAAATGTTAATTAAATGTTGTTTTTTCCCCACAATAACTACCTTTATCATAGTACTGACAATACCTTTTGACAATTTTAGGTAACCTATTTCAATTACAGCTGTCATTTAAGAAATAAAACATTTTCCCCGTGCCTTCATAGCCTGGTGAAAACCAAGGCTACGCGTTTAGGAGAATTCGAGAGCAGATCAGTGAAAACCCGAGACGAAGTCGACTATAAATTAAACATATAAATTATCGATAGATTTCCTCCATTTACAAAAATGCATCAGGATTTAATTCAAAATATGCAGCAGGTGGTCCGTCCATGTATCCATCAATCCATCTGGCCAAGCTTACCTTTGTTTTTCCTTCCTATTCTAATAAGTCATCGTCGGTTTGCATCTATCCAGTGCTTCGTGTTCTTTTCTTTGTTTTTTTGTTTTGTTGTTGTTGTTTTGATTGTTTGTTTGTTTGGGGGACGGACATATTTTCTTTGTTCGCTGTGCATTAATGTTTAGACGTTGAGCTTGATATTTGGTAGTTTTTTTCTTTTTTAACATAATGATCTTACTCTGGACTCAGCTGCATGATTATTTGATATACAATTTTTTAGACTCGACCCATCCTCCGTAAGCAAAAGGCAACTGCTGATGATTAATCAATTCTTTAAAAATACACTTAATGGTGCAGTTTTATCGTAATTGAATACTCGCTTCTGAGGCAATTTTTAATCAATTGTTTTATTACAAATAAAAGAATATATGAAGTTAAAGCTAATTGTCGCTTTAAAAAATACAGGTGGAGCTTCCTAAAGGTACAATGCATCCAGCATTTGCAACCTACAACGTTGTATATAAGACTTTTTTGGGGTACTTTTTTCTTAATTTTTTGCTTTATGCTGATGGGTTTGATACTAAGGTGACATGCACTATAAAGATCACAAAAATGTACTTATTTCTAACGTACAACATTTAGTTTTCACTGCATTTGTTTCTTTTGACACTTCTGGCTAATTTCCTGACAGTTGCCATATCTTTCCTGTTTTTCAATATCTTGACGAAAGAACGCTCATCAAATTGGTAAATGCCATCTTTGTCCCTTCCCATGATGAACAAAGCATTGTCGATCTCAAGATTTGGGTACATGCACACGATTCGTTTGCGAAAAGAAATGATCTCTTTTCTTACAATTTCCTTGGTTCCTTGTTTAAGAATTTTCAGCACTTTTACATTGTAATTCATAAATGTATTGTCCTCATCGATACTTGTAACATTTCCTTGGATTGCTACAGTCAAAGAAACACAATCATCACTTTAGTAATTCAAAGAGCTATCCACAAGGTTGATTTTAAAAATTAGTCGATCCTTCAAAATACAACACAAAATCTGGTTAAAGGCAAAGATGGCGAAGCTGTGAAATTAGCTGATTCTGACCTTAGGCTATGCAGCCCTATGTTAACATAATTCCTGAATCCAACATAAATCCGGATCCGTAATTACTCTTGAATAGCATTGGTCAAAGTAAATGCCTATTCCATTGAAGGACCACTAGTTTATCAGTAACCTATCAGTATACCCGAATAAAGTCGTTATATTATATTTATTATCATTAAAAAATTGGGGCAATTATTTTTATCCAAAAGCCTCGATCCAAATCAACTACTCATTAGAAAACTTTTTTTCCTCGATTAAGTGTTACTTTCATATAAACCGCATAAAGGCAGTATACAAGTTGAGAGCTAAAGAAAACTTTACTGTAAATTTTGTGGCGTGTAGGGAATATAATATTCAATTATAAAATTCTTACCGAAGTGGAACATTTGACACATTTCTCTTCTGGTTTTCTTTATATTTGACATCTTCGGGTCTTCTTTCGGACATTGGCCTGTAGATTGATAATAAATATAGTCGACCCATTTCTAGAAACTAAATTGGTGAACTGGTATATAGCTGACCCATCGAGCTATGTTGAACAACCCCTTTCTTAGATTTCGCTTGCAGGCCTCGGTGCTGTACAATATATAGGACACAAGATCCACCTCAAGATACCAATTACCAACCCCTTAGCAGACACTTAGAACGGTTACTTCCATTATGTTTTTACATCCGTTTAGGTTCTTTTACGATGCAGGGTAAGTAGCTTGGAGAAACGGAACTGACATTTTACGTGATCATGAGAGCCATGTCATCACAAACTTAAGCCCTGCCAGTTTAGACGTCCAATTTCACATGTACCGAATCTAATGCAAATGAGCAAAACCTATCGTTTGAATTCATTTGCATTAGATTCGGCACATGTGAAATTCGACGTCTAAACCGGGCCATAGACAGCACTTTCTCCCTTATTATTTGAAGACCCTAAGTGTGTTCATCTGACTGGGAATTGAGCACGCGACCTCCCGCACGAAAGTTCGATACACAATAATAAAAAAAAAAAACTGGTGGCAGTTACCTTGCGTACATTTGCATATACTATCACGGCAAGTTATCATGCTCCTTGGACGTTTTCCCAAGTTATAAAAGACGGTGCATTTCTTATCAGGCTCGTAATAGTCATAGACCGTGACAGGAACGGGCTGGATATTGTGAACTTCAAAAAGACGAATAAAGCGAAACTCAACACACACTGAGCGGTTACTTTCAATCTGTTAAGAAGAAAAGACAGTACAATTAGTAACAACCATTATTACGATTCTCCTTCGCTGAACGCAGATTGACTGATTAGGCAGATAACAACCGGCGCTTTAATACCCACGAGTGATAAACTGTTAATCAGGGCTCGTGCAGGTCCTTGAACTCCGGTCCTTGAAAAGTGCTGGAATAGAAAACTCATTTCAAGGGCACTTTAAACTCCTTGAAAGAAGAAACAAATCTTTGAAAATCGTAAATACTCCTTGAAAAATACAGGAATTCTTACCATTTATTTTTTTGGTTAATAATTAAAAAAATCTAATTAAGAAAATAATAATAAAATGAAGCGAAATAAATATTAGAAATACGATTACAGGATTGTCATTTGATGGATGAGATTCTGGGCTTCCTGTGTTTTCGCACATGCTCTTTGGCGCCATATTAAATTATCTTCTCTGACATGTGCGATTTCTAAAATCGTAAATTCCGAAAACCTTGTTAAAAACTTAACACATTCGCCTCAAATAGCAAAGAACAATAAATATAAACAAAACGTATGTCGATATCACGAGCTTAAATTGGTTGTGGAGTATTTTATGAAGGTTTTTATTCATTTTGGTTCTTGAATACTCCTTGAAATGTCCTTTTATGTCTTTACAAGAAGCCTGCACGAACCCTTGTTAATGCACTTACACCTGAAAGTGTATAGCGGCAGCATGTCTAAATATTTGTGTACAGAAAGTGAACCAAACTTTTTTGTCTTGAACACAAAAGCTCTTCCTCACCTTATCCAGGTAAAACACAACGGCTCTGTCCGATAACTCGTATCTTGCAATGCGGTTGTTCTCCTTTTTCAACATCTGAGAAAGAATTGCAAAATTCAAGCACATTTAGATTATATTTCTGATTATCTAAACTTAATAAATCGTCACGTACTACCAGGAGGGTCCTGAAGGGGTAAGTTAGAAACTGGGATCCGCGTTTTTCTGGGCTGCGAAAATGAGATTTCATGCAAGGGCACTAGGACACCTAAATTAACTATTTAACGATCCGGCGGTTAATTATTACTGACGTAACGCACATCGCGCGGTCGCGTTGCTGTTGCAGCATACAAAGCC